>OMKR01052814.1:0-21971 GCA_900302355.1 Cyttopsis rosea
GTGTTTCCCACCCCGCTGCGACGCATTAAGGGGCCGAGCGCGGAGCTGTGATTTACAAGCTGAATAAAACGCAGGCGGCGTTATTCTGCTTACGGAATGCGTCAAAATGTGGATGCGTGTTGTGTGTTGTGCTGCGAGTGACCGCCCGAGGTTCGCTCCATCTGCTCCGTCCCCACAGTGACACCTCCTGAGAGAGTGTGAATCCACATGGCTTTATATGTCGATTGGGTGTGTGTGTGTGTGTGTGGTCTACCCCCCCCCTCCCCCATAAAGCCAGATCAAACCATAAATACACTCGTATTTTTAGGCACCCAACGCATCCCCAACAGCCTCATGGACACACTGCGTAATCCCTGCGTACTCACACTTCGCACACCGGCCGAAGCTCCTGTGATTTATTATTGTATAACAGCCGCCGCCGTCACCTTCCGTCGGCCGCCCCCACCCCGACCCGAAACGCCAGGCATCGCCAAATAGCCGATGAAATCTAAGACTTTTAACGCAGGGGATTCCGGCCTGGCGGTAGTAGCACCAGCTCACGGTTCGCGTGTAGATAAATACAAATATACGCGAAGTCGCCCCCTGCGGGGAAGGCGGCGTCGATCCGTTCCCCCGCCGCCGGGGGAAGACGAGCGGCGGGGCACTCGAGGAGAGACGGCGGGTTGAGGTGTTTCGGGACCGTTGGGGCGGAGAGCCGAGACCGAAGGATCACGGAGAGAAGCTTGGCGAGCACCGGGGAGGTTTAGCGGGTTTAGTGGAGTGGAGTTTGTGTGTGTGTGTGTGTGTGTGTGTGTGTGTGTCTGTGTGTGTGATGCTGAATAATGGATGAAGAGCGCCGATTTACAGTGGCTACGTAAACAAACACGTTCATAACACATGCTCAAAGCATGACCTCAGACGATAAGAGTCACTGCTGTCGATAGAATCAATAGCCGTCCCTCATTAGAGGAGCTTTTAGTTCGTTGTCGAGATGCGAGGACTCGGGTGGAGGGCGGGGCGGGGTCTAGGCCTGGACCGAGGTCCCTGATTGTTGGGGATTCGAAAAAAAACGCCATTGTTTCCATTCCCCAGAGCGACGGAGAGAAAACGGACAAAGGGGTGTAAAATGGAGGCATTAGGGACAGAATAAAGTGAATGGATACGAATCAACGTGTTTAAAAACATTGATTCCAGAAGGAGGCTCCTGCACAGTCAGGACCACGTTGCACCGTCCTGCCAGTTCGATTGGCGACTCAATCAATTGACCAGTTATTAGCTCCGTCCCCTTCGACCGGGCCGGCAAAGACCTTCCTCCGGCTCTTTCTCCTTCTAGATGAGAAGACGTGGCAACAGGGTTTTTAGGGAACTTTCTTCGTCATCATCATCATCATCATCATCATCATCAGATTTACACGCCTGCTTTAGAAAAGATCTAGAGCCCGCAGATTTGCTTCTGGGGTTCATCTCATCAGCAGTCAAGTCAGCCTTGGTGAGAAGGAGCTTCCACCGTGGGCTGGACGGGGAGCGGAGAACCGCGTGAGGTGGTGTTTTTTTTGGGGGGGGGTTGTGCCTCCAGAGGCGGTCGCCCTGGACCAAGTTGCTCACGTCGCGCACATTTCCAGAAGCTGTTCGGCGTCGGCCGAGGCATCGCGACACCCGACGCGTCTTATCTCACGACTTGTATCCGCTAATGCACCGATGGGAATTAAAAATGTCACGGTTTCCTTTTTTTCCACGATATATTATCAAATGAAATCTATTTAACAAATGGCCGTTTCACCGAAGGGGGAATGGACGCGTTCTGACTGTTAACCCTTGTGCCGGTTTTTATTGTGGGAGCTCTCTGTTGTGGAGAAGCTGCCGTAGTTCTTGTTGTGACGGTGTTTTATGATTCTGGTGCTGTTCTGGGTTTTACATGTTTCTGTTTTCAGACCCGACTCCGGGAGTCTTCTCCGTGGGCAGAAGGCTCCGGGAGCATCTCTGTTAATGACTTAATAAAGTTTGTTTTGTTTTTCTTTTGGTTGTTGGCTGTGGCTCTGTTGCTTCTTTCTCCTGCTTGCTGTGCCGTGCACTGCAGCGCTGGGATGATTGTATTTGAGTAAGACGTAGTAACATAGTAATATTTACACATCAGTAGTAATTGTAATAGTCATCACCTTTGCCCTGTTTGGCCAAAGATGCTTTTTGTAAAGATAATTACCGTGGAACTAGTCACGCAACAGAGAATTGAGATGAAAAACTTTAAAGGTTTAAAAAACCTCAACGACTCAATGCCTTCACACTGGTAAAAAAAAAAAAAAAAAGACATGGATTTAATTTGTTAAAACTATATTATTTTTGTCAACTTCAATTTAATTTCAGTGCTTTTCTCATTTGTAAGTAAAATCTTTGCATTTCTCTTGAGGGTCATTAAAGTACAGTCTTACTGGAAGTGTACTGGTTGGTCATCTCGGGCTCCATCTTGTGGCCACCTGCCGAACTGCAGGTACAAATAAAAACTGCTACAATGGCTAAGAAAGCCACATTATACATTTATCTTATACGTTTATCTTTAAAAATTCAACTACCAAGCCTAGTATAAATCTCGAAAAAGCTTTAATTACATTTAAATCCAATAAAATTCATTAATATTAAGAAATATAATATAGCCAACAATCTGGAACAATCTGCAGGCGCTGAAGCCACCGGCCCCCTCGAAGTTCACCACATGTAATATCGCCGACTGACTTTGTGATGCCATGGTCAGTATTCGCCAATGTCATGTTTAAAGATTAGCATTGACCCCCATCCCATGGCTTTTGAGAGCTAGCGCTAATGATACCTTCAAGGCATCTCAGAGGAGCCACAGTTTCATGGGCGATGGAAGCTCAAATAGATGAAAAAGAGAAAAACAACATCTGTAGGTTGTAGGTTTGAACCTCAAACCTTTTTTCCTTGACTCTGGGGATCTTTCATAAACTCAACTAGAGTAAGAGTAGCACGTCAGCCTGCAGATGCACGAGGCGGCGACTTTATCTTTGATAGTAACCCTCATATCAAGAGAAACCATCATATCAGAGAAGCTGGAACCCAGCAGGACTCTGTGTTGTGACGGTTTCAGACACCGTGGTCCAGCGCTGCCGTCACAGGTTCAAGTCCCCATTTTTCTATCGAAGTCACTGCCATCGTTCCTTAAACCAGTCAATCGGAGGAGACAACCTCATATCTATAAGACTCGGTGGCTCAAAGAACTTAAACGCTATAGGAGGTTTTGAGGGTTCAATACCCAGTGAGATTTTGAAAGCCGGCACCCTGAGGGTGTGTTTAAAAGTGCCCGGAGACCATGGCTGAGCGTGACGGTGACCCGGTGGCGTGATGTTGTTGTAATCATGCACCCAGAACACATCTGTGGGAGGCCAGTTCTCCGCCTCGGTAGCCGGATCACAACAACAATAAATCCTGCTGAGTAGGGTCCTGGGTGAGGACACCCCCCAGCCTCTGGGAACGATGATGCCAGTGTGTTTTCCGAGAGGTGGCCGAAGTTGTGACTATAAGGAGAAAACTTAATTGCTAAATCTAGTCAACATCTACCACCATATATGGTTTATACTGTCTTATGGTGCATCTAAATCCAGTTCACTCATTTTGTGACATCTAACCTCAAGATTGAGATCATGCAAAGTATTCATCTTTCTATCATGAAGCTGAAACATCATGTAAAGACATACACCAGACACTTCCATTTCTACAACAGTCAGTCCAGGCGCTTTTAAACGCGGACTCAGGGTGCTGCCTTTCAAAAGCTCACCGGGCATCAAACACCCAAGTCCTCCTACAGCGGCTTATATCTTTGCACCACAGAGTCTCCTGAAGCTTGGTCGTCTCCTCCAATCATTTGATTCAAGGAACAGTAGTGTGATGGAAAAATCAACCTGTAACGGCAGCGTCTGACCCATCACGCCACGCACTTGTGTTGCCGGCTTTCAAAAGCTCTGCTGGCATTGAACCCTCAAGTCCTCGAACACCTGAAGGTTCCCATCCAAGGACTTTTGACTCTTTTGATCCACACAAAACTTGGTTGTCTCCTCCAATCATCTGTTTACAGTACTTGGATGGAAAAACCAAGGCCATGAACCTGTGACGGTAGCACTGAATCGTGGCATCTGAACCCATCACACCATGGAGTCCTCTCCAGCTCCTTTGAAATGATCTTCACTGTTAGTACTAAAGATAAACTCACCACCTTGTACGACAGATGTGTTCAGTAAATATGTAGATCAACATACATGGACCCCCGCCAGCCAATAAGTGTAAATAGATATATCATACATTTGGACTCAGGAACTTAACATCAACAGACAGCTTCCATGTCTTTGTGCCACATATGTAGCATTTATGCTGATATGAATGTAGAAGATGAAATATAATCTTTTTATATATAATCTCTTTTTATTGATATTGGTTTTGATCTGAAAATAGATCTTCACTGTGAATCATGTAGATTTGCAATAAAAATATGTGTGGGGCGGGCTAATAAAACCCTCTAATAAAACCCCTCAGGGTGACGGACTGTCAACCAAGAACGTATCACAGAAAACATGTTCTGTACATTACATTAGTCGTATTTCTTTATTGTGTTCTTCCTCCGTCACTGTGATGTGAGGTCAGCTTAATGTGAGTGACAAATGTGATGAAAGTCAAAAGACCGACAGAGCAGTAGACAAGTACCAGGCAGGTTGCACTGTTCTGAATTCCCACCCTTGTTTATCATTATAATTTTACTGATTCTTAATGTTGTTTGCTTGTTACATAATAGGAGTGCTTCATGCTTTATATAAATTTCCCAAAATATAATTTAAAAAAATGCTTCAGCGCTTATTCCTGTTGTCACAGCAGAATGATGCCTATAATGAAACACAGGTCAGAAGATCTTATGTTGCAGGATTTAAAATTCATGAAAAGCCAAACACCAGAAAGTAATCCATACATCTGATCTGATGTGATGTGTTTTATAATTATGATTGGGACAAAGTTGCACACATTGAGACATCCAAGGGTTAACAGCAATTGACAATATTTCATATTTATTTCATATTTCTATCAGTATACAAAATCGCATCCAGTGACTTTTTTTTCCTTCACTTGTGTGTTTTGTACTTCATGGAGGGGGAAGGCGGGGTGTTAGACAGAAACTCCCGGACACAAACAAAGGACAAGTGTTCAAATATTGACTTTGGGAAAGCGACACGTTATTTATGACGCTGATCTCTGCATTCTGTGTTTGTGTTACATCTTCACTGCTGATCCCAGCACAGCTTTCCCAAACAACGTCGCAATATAGGATTTGAAGAGTTTTGAGTGTGTGTTAAAGTTACAAAGCATTTTATGGATGACGTAGGAGTTAAAACTACAGGGGTCCACAGAGAAAACTAAATGTTCCGTGTTGGAAAGGTAAGGCCTAACAAACCAGATGGAACTTCAACTGAACAACATGCATTAATAACAACATAGACAGTGTAAAGGAATGGACCAAAGCGTCTAGTGAAGTCCAGCGATCACTCAAACATATAAAAATATAATGACTGTAATGGAGCTAATGCATCACACTTTTCCTGGTTGGAAGGTGAATGAGAGAGGGAGGAGAGGAGGGGATGCAGAGAAGATAAAGGGGAAGGAAGTTAAAGGCAAAAAAAAGGACTTTGGGTCCCATTTCTCGACAGTGGGTGGGCGCGGCTCAACAAACAAACAAACAAACTACTCCCCATCGTGAGACCACATGCCCGGGCCGTCCCATGCTTCCAATTCCACAGCATTTGTAAAGGAACCAGACGCTGGATCACAAGGCTGAAGTTTGAGGGGAGTCAGACGCTTCCAATAAAGACAGTTTGGCACACAGAGGGTTTTTTTGTGAGGGGGTGGGGGTGAAAGGTGAAAGGTCAAGGTTGGGTGAAAGCGGGTCTCAGTGGGTGGGAGGCTCCTGGATGGGCATGTCGTCAGGTTGGCTGAACAGGGGCTCGGGGCCAGGATTGCTGCTGCCGTCCTGGTCGTTGTGGTTACTGCTGGACGCCGATGGACTCATCTTGGTCTGACGGAGAGAAACGGAGGAGAGTTGAGGAAAAATAACTACAGCCGCCCTAAAAGTGATGTGTTTATTATACGCTGATGATCTTGTGCTTCACGTGGGTAATCAAAGGAAAACGCAACCAGCAAAGACAAATGGAAACAACAACAGTGGGAAAAAAAAAAAAAAGACTGAATGGAAAGAATACAGTAAAATAAACACTGACAGTTTGAGATAGTTTCTCCAAATAGTGATTTATTATTCTTTTCACGGGCATTCTGAGGAAAGATAAACTGCCTTTGAGTAGCCGGAACCTTTGATGATGCTTAGACAGAGCAGTTAAAAATGTGGTTGAAACGATGGTTTGGAATTAAACCTGCTCCACGGACTTGATTGATTTGGTAAAGGATAATTGATTCCCCGCTTCAAAGTTGAGTCTTGACCGTGCAGCCGATGGAAATACAGAGGACAATAACAAGATAAATTTTATCACTTTTTTAACTACGTTGGAGGGATGAATTGATAGCGGAGGGTTTTTTCCTCTCCGTCGTTGAGGAACAACTTTACCTTCAGAGTTTCCACTTTCTCTTCAAATGACTTGAAAGAGGGAGTGTTCCTGTGAGAGGAAGAGACATGCGGAGGTGAGGCACATGGATTTACCTTCATGATCTTCTAGAGGGAAAAAGCACTTCGGGAAAGTGGACGCGAACAGGGTGACATTCCCGGTGACAGTGATGGGATATCCAAGACAGAAACTCCCTCGGAGGTCACGTCATCCGATACTCAACACGGTGAGACTCCACAATGAGGAGGAGTGCTCCCAACTGACCCCGAAAACCTCTGCGCTACTGCCAGGGTCTATCTGTGACCTGTTTTCACATAGAAACTTTCTGTTTGATGAGTTTGGTCCTTAAAATGGGTTATTTAACAGTCTGCTGCATTTTGAAATGCTATTTCAATTAGATAGCCAATTGTGTGATTTGAAAATAAATAGGAAATTAATTAAATAATAGTAAACTTTTATAATATTATTGTTAAATTATTATTTAGTAATTAATTAATAATTTAAAACGTTAAATTTTTTGCTAGTTGAAATATAAAGAAAAATAACAGTGAGGGAAAGAAAGCATAAAGTGAGTTGTTGTAGATAGAGTACAGCATCAGTAATTGTGCATTTGTAAATATACAACCTCCTTGCAGATGCTCTCGTTTAACTTTGTCAGTCATACAGATATAACAACAAATAAACACTGGTGCATAAATAATGAAAACCTGTTTGTCAGGGCTTCGATGTTTAGCAGCATTTGCAGCTGCTGGTATTGGTTGATTTTAAATCAACCAAAAACCTACAAAAACTGGACAAATTCCCATAAAATATATGGACAAATTAAAAGCAAGACCAAATGTGATCTCTTCAATCCCATATATAAAACACCCAAACCCCTCAATGTGCAGCTTTTAGCATGTTACAGGTGCAATTCCCGCCCTGGCCACCAGGTGAGATATCGACCCAAACCGGTTGTGTGACCTTACCTCATTGCAGGCATGCTAGCAGAGTGCTGCAGAGAGCGAATGCTATCCGAAAGCATTAAGGATAAGAGAAAGGCATTAGTGGTTAGCTTAGCAGGGCGGGGCAGAGAGAAACTCGAGGCAATGCAGAACAACTCATTTATTCCACTTTACATTAAATCAGTGATTACTCCACAGAGTGCACGCCTCCCATGAGTCCCGCCTGATCCTATTAACATTGATTGTGTATTAGTGCAGTAGATAATGTACTAATCCTATGTCTTATAGGGGAATATCTTGTCATCAAGACACACGCAGAGACACACGCAAGCACACACACACACACAACTTGAACGCCCCCACCCCCAAAACTGCTGTGCGTCCCAGCTAATGCGCGAGAGTGCGTTTCTCAGCACGCTGCAGCTTTGGGGGTTTCATAATCTCATTTGGAGGCCAGTAATCCAGAGAGGAAGAGGGGGAGCAGAGAGATGAGGATCTAGGGTGGAAAGAGATCACCTAGTTAGGTTATAACTAAGAAGCTTGTTCAACCAGGCAAGGAACATCTCTGAATATCTCATACAGCTCCATTTGTTTGGTTGAACTTTGGGTGCTTTGCTTCAAGGCATTTAGTCCCCCCCACTGTGTTTACCTCACTGCTCCAGGGCTGAACTGAGTGTTCTTTGCTGTTGAAACATCCCAAATTAAGTTGATTAAGTGAAGGTATAGAATGGGCGAGATATAAAAAAAGTGTGTGAAATTAGAAAGGTGCCAGAATGAACAAATATACACAGGCATGATTTATGAATGCCTGCAGAAAAATTAATCATCTAACGGCATTGCACACACATGCACACCTGTCCGCTGAACACTGAGTGGAAACATGACGATCAGAATGAGTTAAACCTGCACTACGTAACTTCACCGAAGAGGCAGAGAGTGACACAGTTCATTGTTTGTCTGTGGCACTCTTAAAGCGTCGCAGAGTTGAAAGTGAAACTTAAGAGAAGTGTGGCTGCGGAACGAGTGAGGGAGCAAAACAACAAACAACATTTAGTAGAAGCAGATGCCGTGTCATTTGCTAAGACGTCACTTCCTGTGCACGTCCAGCTGCACCCTGCTGCTGGTCGAAATGAGAATGACTAAATGTCCGTGGTGGTGAAAATGCACCGGCATGAGTACAAATAACCGCATCGCTAAACAGTACGGCTCCAGAAATAAGGCGGTGACCATTCAAATTTAAGTAAATCAAGAATTTAGTAAACGAGGCTGCACCATTTTAACTCACCATAAGTAAATCCTCACTATCCCAAATAGATACTTATTTGTTACCTCATCTTACTTTGACAATGACTATAGTGTTATGTTTGAGGAAGCACAACAGGCAGCAGAGAAAACAACACCATGAACATAGAATGACTAAAAAATACTAATAATACATTTATAGTCATTACAACCCAATTTCCCTTTTGTTATATTAAACTTTTTTTCTCCGCTACTCAAGGAGGCTGAGACATCTAGTTTACTGAATTGGATTTTATTGTTAATGCACTTCTCTATTTATATTGGGAGGAAAACATTCTCCCTGCATCACAACGTTACATAGAGCAGGTTTAAGGTTTTGGTGAACACCCATGCACAACTGGTGTGTTCGTGCATGTTGAGTGAAAGAAATAGAAAGCGGAAGTCAGACCACCAGGAAGCTGGTGAGGTTCAGTATATTTGGTAACACACTGACTAGAATTGGTGTCTTACCCAAGGACATTGGAAATAGACTGCAACCTGCAAAGTCAAGTATTTAGTGGAAGTTACTGACACAGGCATTTTGCAGTGAGTGTGTGTGAATGCAGAAATCTGTATTCAGTAAGATGCTGTTAAAATAAGTTAGTCATTATTAAAGGCTGCCTCCAGTATTTTATGCATATTTCTCTATGGCACTCCCTGCTGCAATGCATCGATTCCTAACTCACCATCATACATTTTTGACAAATAACTCATTTGAGAATCATAAATTTCAAATTCTTAACCAAATGATTATCCAAGCTGGCTTGCCTCTCACTGTGAAGTCAAATCATCTCTTCACCGTCATGCCATCAGCTTTCTGGCAAAGTCTATTGAACGAGGGAGTCTATCTCTATAGTTATCAGGAGACGGTGAAGGAGCGAAATCCTCCACCACTATTGTATAAGTGTTTAAAGTATCCAGTGTCTGGAGGAGGCCTTTAAACATCAATTCATAATAATATCATGCAGGGAATCATGCAGCAGAGTATCAGACAAGTGGCATTCTATGCAGGAAAAAAGCAAATATTGCAAAACACGTAAATTATAATTGGCATTGCGTCACATTCAACCATTAAAGCAGAATTTATTTTGCAAAAAGGGTGCAATGATTGTAGTTTTCACTGAGATGCCTTTTTAAATGTTAATATCTTATAACAGGACAGAATAAGGCAGATTACTACACTGCTATTAAGAAAATCACACATGACTAAAACTAAAAGATGATTTTGATCAGAAAAACATCTCACGGCACTGGCAGAAAACAACCTCATTTGTTACACATCAGTATCCACAAGAAGCCGCTTGATTGTCATCATGTGGTTTACTGTGGATCAATGTGAACAAGTCTTTTCTTAGCGTGAGCCTTTCCCGTCCTGTGGGAACAGCGAGCTCTTACTTGACGTCCTCAAACTTGCGGGTGATGGCGGTGCCCACATTGGAGAAGGCGGCGGTGGCCCTCTGGCTCGCCATGGCCCACCGCTCTGACGTCCGCTTGTAGCTGCAGGGGAACAGAGGAACGGACGGGTCTGAATTTAACATCCTAAAGATGGCTGCAATCGCCACGCCTTTGTGATCAAATTAAGAAACTCAACCAATCACGCTTTAAGGTTTGCGTTTGTCTTGAATGCCTCGTAGCAGCGTTGGATATGTTGATGAAACATTTGTGACAACGTTGATGCTCCGTATACACAATTCAGTGGTTCGTCTAAATATGAAATGTAGACAGCGATGCCTATGACAGAACTTTAGATATAGACAACTCCTTGAACGAGGGGACTTCTCTTGACGTGACTTTGATTCGAAGGAGGAAAACGTCAAGGCTGATGAGAGACTGAGGGAGAGAATATGAAAGAAGTAGGCGGGAAAGATGGAGTAGAAACATAAGCGGTAGAAAAAAAGTAGAGAATGACAAGAAGAACGTGTGACGGGCGAGGAGGATGATGAACGGTTGAGAAATCCAGTAACAAAGCATCAGCAACAGGACTACACTTTAGTCCAGCGCGGGCGGGGTGGGATAACCCACTGGTGAACAACACAGACAAACACAATCATATGCCATTTTAATTATTTTTTCTGTTTAAAGTAAACATTTTTTAATAAAACAGATAGAATAAACTAATATTATCCCTGCAAGATAAATAAATAACTTTCATTACCCATAGTGTTATAAGGACATTAGCTACTTTTAAAAAGGTACTTTGAAAATAGCAAACAGGCAGGCAAAAAGCAGAATCGCCAGCAGCATTTGACTAAGATATTATTTAAATAGTATTTAAAACTGGTGGATATGGTTTCAAATAAACATAAAAAAGGCAAAGTGATTACTGAATAATGAAGCATTTATGTATTTGACTTAAACTGGGTGGATGGTTCTTGTTCTTGTACAGTATGTAGATAGAATAAAATGATAAAATAACCCAGTTGCTAGGTAAAGTAGATGACATCACAAAGCAGAGTAGGGATTCCATTTGAATGTTAAGAGTTTGAGAAGAGCGCACCAATAAACACTAGAGAAGAAGAAGAAGAAGATGCAGACTTCTATGGATATTACTACCAAGAAGCTACATTTTCATCCTCAACATGTCAGTGTTTTCTTCAAACAAACAAATTCTCTACTCACAGATGCTTGTACTGGTGTTTGAAGGGTCTCCGCCGCTTTTGCCAGGTACTATTTAAAGATCCTTTTTGAAAAATAAATCTTCTTGAATTGGAGTAGGCCTAAAATACAATGGACATTGTTCTATTTTTGTTGTTTTGTTTGCGAATACTGTGATACTTTGTGATACTTTTGTATTTATTTGTTATACATTAACTCTTTGATATGATGGGATGTTGCCAGAGGTGGAAAGAATACTGAAAATACTGAGTACTTGAGTTTGACTTAAGTAAGAAAATTTAAGTAGTTTACTAAAAAAACTACTCAAGTACAGTGTAGTTCCTTATAAGTGGAAATTGGCTATAACCAATTTTCAAATAACATAGACAAACAATGAATTAATAAGCTCTGCTTTGATTGGCTCTGGAAATGAAAACTTTTCCCTTTTTTTAGAGACTGCACAGATTAATGTCAATATTGTAAATGTTATCAAAATTAAAAATAGCAAAGTACAATACAATACTACAGTACAGTTAAAGGTGAAAATGTACCCAGGTACTGTAATAGAGTAGTTGTAATCATTCACTTTCCACCTCTTTAGTGGTTTGCTAATCTTGACCCTTTATCTTACTTCTGCTAAAGAGTGGATTCTGGCCGGCATGGATGCCACCAATCTGCTGGACAGTAGTCTCTCTGGAGAAGTGGTCTCAGATATCCATTGCATGCTGGTACGCATGTACTTTCCTGACTGCTGGCCTGCCTCTCTGGACACACCGGTCCCGCCCATTCATGAGTGTGCCGGACATTCCTTTGAGAACGTCCCTCCCAACTTAGTCGGGGATCCACGGCTGGAGCCGTTGCCCGGATCGGCTGAACCCAACCGTCCGGAGTTGAGGCCGGTTCCAGCCGCCACCACCACCACGATCTCTGCACTGATCAACAGCGTAGATGGCTCAGGCGTCTCCAGCGGCTCAAGGATCCTAGGGCCACGGGGCCTGCGAGTCCCTACACACCCTGAAATCTTCAACCAGAGGTTTCTCAGGATGTACAAATCCACGTACACATTTAGGTTCAACAACCTGAACCACGTTGTCTCAGCAGTCTGCAACGCTGCCCGGCACAGGCTTCCCGGAATGTGGAGGGTGACGACGTACGACGACGCCAGGCGGCGTGTCACGTCTGTGTTGTGCCGCATGTATCACCTAGACCAGAACGGCGAGCCCTACAAGTGGATACACGAAGCCCGAGTTCAAGATTGGTACAGGCTGGACACCCCGAGTGGGACCAAAAGAAAGGTCTGTCGTGACGCAGAGGACGAACCTGCAGCAAAAAGGGCAATGCGATTTTAAAACAGATTAAGCGATGCAGGGCTCATAACATCCCCTTATGTATCCCACATATCTGAAAATAAATACATTTGTTTGTTGAAGCAAGTTTTGGTATTTTTGTGGATTTGGCAGTTCCACCTGCCACCCACCACCAGATTGACTTTTCCAGGGACTCTCTGACACAGAGACACAGGACAAACTGGTTTATTGAAGAGAGTGAGCAATATGGAAGCCAGGAGCAGGTGAAATTATATCATGACAGAGGCTCTCCTTCCTGTGTGTGGGGATGGGGATTTTAACCTGTGCTCATCAATTCCTCTGATGAGCAACAGGTACGCAGCCACCCCTGCTTCCAGGTCCAATCAACTAGACCCAAGACAGGTTGGCCACTCAAATCACATCGCCCCCACACCACAGTGGATTTCAACAATCTAGAATTTCTTGCTCCTATCATTTGCTATCATTTATTTATCCATTCGCCATTAAAGGGGATACAGATTGGTGAGTAGGGTTTACAGGGAGGTAGACGGATGTGAAGATGAGAGTTGGAGGTTTTGTTTCTCTATAATCATGTGACCGACAAGGTCACATGATGAAGAGGTGTACAAATGTAAAATAGACAAACAACAGCTCAAAGTGGATTTGTAATAACATGATGTGTGTTTAGTCAAACAACGCCTGGAAAGACCAATCTGCCATCTCGCTAATCCATGCCAGCCGAGATGTCATTAAACAGTGATCAAATGAGTCTCAGATGGGTCACATGCAATTCCAATATCTTGTTGTACCAAAGACGAGAGGGACGTGATCTGGGGGTGGGAGGCACAAGAGAATGTGATCTTTCAGTGTATTTCTTAGACCCATCAAATTCTCTGTAGAGGTCCAGGGCAGCCTGTCTACCAAGGGTTCTTCAGTGCCGAATTCTCTTTCCCCACCATTGAGAACAGAAGATCAACATTTCCAAGGGTACTACTGGATGAGAAAGGCATTTAACTTTTTTAAAAGGGACCAAGAGAACTTTGGCACAGTCCCTCGGGTTGTGAGACGACTCTTCTGTTTGCTTAGCTGCAATTCCAATACAAATAGCCTCAATGTCTGTTCCTTATACTGTACAGTATGTTAACTATCTAACTACTTCATCTAACATTGATGGTTTAATTTCAGCTTAATGAGGCCAAGTCAACTAATAACAGCAATTAATAAAATTTTACTTCCAAAAGTTATCAGATGTAGCTTTAATGTTGATTTGGCCTGTAGCTGGATAGCTGTAGCTTCCATTCCATGTCCAGTTCTATGGCTGGACACCACAATGACCCAACAGCTGCAGTTAGTATCCACTGTGCCTACTCTACTAAATCTATGACTCACAATAATGCAAGTGGAGATAGAAGCATCAATTCATTGGGTTAGAGTAAAGTAAAGAAGGCAGGGCTAATGCAAAAAAATGCTAACATAATTTGTATGCATATACACGCGAAAGACAAAGGGATAAGATTAGGTTTGTAAATTGAAGTATTTGGGATACACACAACGCTTAAGGGTGTTTGTTTGTGGTTGATGTTTTCCTTTGACTGTGGAACTTTGTCAATTTGGGTGTGTGTGTGTGTGTGTGTAGGAGGACATATCAAACACCACAGGAGGGGAGCATGATGCGAGGTGTGGGGTATTGTACGTACACGTTGGAAGTGGTGACGTCCTGCCAGCCCTTGGTGATGTTCTGTTTCAGCTCATTGAGCGGCGTAATGCCCAGCTTCCGCTTGATGTCGGCTAGTTGCTTTTCCTTGGCGGCCAGAACCTGGGACAGAGTCTGGATCTCATCCTCAACCTGGAGGCACATTCCAACACCCACGCACACACACAATGCTAACGTTCACTGCTGATGTGTATATGTGCTCTCTACTGGATCAGATGATTATCTTTCATGTATCAGAATCAATGTCAGGTGACGAAAGCAGAGCGAAGCCTTTTGAGGATCAGGAGAACATATGATTGAAAACACAGTTTATATAACACCAAATGTAATACGTTGCTTGATCTTGCTTGATCTTGAATCCTCAAAAGAGAAACATTTATTGTAGGGCACACATCCTCACACCAGGGTTGGAACATATGGAAAACTGTAGCACCACGATAATCACTGAGAATTACAATATCTGCCTATTAATTAAAAAAAAGTTAAAGAAGCCAACTGTAGTTCATTACATTCAACTACATGGTACTATAAAGCATACCAGACTAGTTGAAACTAAACTGGACTTAAACAATAAGTAAATAATTCATAATGTCCCAAATCTAGTTCCTCATCATTGTTAATTTAGCCTACAAAAACTGTACATTATGATACGCTGACATCTTACTATAATGACAATGCAACATCATTAGAAGACAAATTAATCAATGATATGGATTTATCGTACAGCCCTACTTCAGGTATACCGCTCCATAACCTGACCCTCAACCCCCTCCCCCTGATCCTCCCTGACCTTGGCCAGCTCTCCTTGTAGCTCCTCCCGCTCCTCCTCCGTCATGGCGGGGTCCATGTTGGGGGCGCCGGTGGAGGACGCGACATCCTCCCCCATCTCGGGCAGGGAATCTGGATGCTGCTTGGAACCTGACAGAGGGGAGGGGGAGAGAAAGAGAGAAAAACATGAATGGAGGAGGAGAGGCAAAACAAACAGGAGGAATAAACAATGAAAAGGAATAAAAAGGAATAAGTGATGGAAAGGAAAAAGGAATGATAATGATAAAGAGACAATTGTAAAATTGTAATACATTTTACTTTTAAGTTATGCAATCATATTCTGTTTCAATTAAATACCAGCATAGTCACAAATGAATCAAAATATTTCATTTCTGTGTGCGATTGAATTTGAAAAGTTGGTAGCAATTCTCTATGTATAAAATGTCAATATATAGAATCGTATCATGAGCCATCATCAATATCGGACTGAATCGATATTGAATTGAATTGTGAGCCTTGGTATCGAAATCAAATTGAATCGTGAGACATCCAGCCCCAATAGACATACGGCCAGGTATAGTAACTGCAAGACTATGAACACACAATCACAGTATTCTCAAGGTGTGAGGAAACTCAGGACAACTCAAATCCACATGAGATTTGCAAACCCCCAAAAGAAAGAAACGATTACAAACAGGTCTCTGCTGTGAGGTGACAGCACCCATCTTTGCTAATGTAATTCAGTTCTACATGACATTTTCCCCCAGGTTTCCCTAATGCCAGGGGACATGTGGTGTGATGGCCTGGGAGCTGCTCCTCTCCGAGAGGAGGAGGAGAGGCAGCGGGAGATGGGAGGGAGAGAGAGAGCAAAGAGAACAAGAAGATTGAGAGATAATAGAGATGGTCTTTGATAGCAGGCGCTGGTCCAAAGGCAGGGGTGAGAAATATGCATTATCCAGCAGCACGCACATACACACATACAATGCATACTGGTCTTTGATGTGCCACTCTCCAGCAGGGCTCGGAGCAGCAGTGCATCAATAATACAGAGAACTTTCTAGATAGAGACATCCCAGCTCCGACAGCAGAGCAAGAATTTGAGAGGTTGTTAAGCGTCGTCAGCCTTCAGGGCAGGGCGGCATGGTATTCATGGGGAGGCCCAAATAAGAAAAGAGTAACCCCTGCGCCTGGATTTCCTGCTTCATTGATTTGGGATAGAAGTTAAAAAAATAAAAAAAAACATGAAAAGGAGCCGAAAAAAAAGCAACATGAGGAGAAATAATATAATAATAAAACGGTAGGGAGGAAGCAGATGAAAAGAAGCATCTGGAGAAGCACACTGTGCTGTGCAACTGTTAGCAAAATATTTATGCAAACGGCAGAGCAGAGGAAAGTATTCAAACACAAGATACAAACGCCCCAAATGAAGCGGGAAAGCAGGTTTTACAGCAAGAATATCACCGTGCGCCGAGAAGCCTCGTCAATCTACAACAAGCAAGCATCAAGTAATACTTGGTGCTGCTGGTTTGTTACAATTGCCATGAAAAAATGATTTGAAAAAAAGGAACATGGTTCGGCCTTATATACTGTAGTTTCACACATGAGAATAGGCAACCTGGGAGCCAAACATTATTAAACATTTAGTTATTTAAGAAAATCCCTCAAAATGAACATGTATTTGGCGTTTCCCTTGCAGTTTATCGATTAACCAACAAGGAGACATAGCTTGCCTGTAAGCACACAAATTATATCAAGACATAGGAGACAGGTCCCGATCTAGACCCGATCTAAGGTCTGGAGCCTTCTTCCTCTCCTTGAAATCAGTGAAATCTGACTCCGCAGACTGTGCTTCGATCTGATGCACAAACTTCAACTTTCTATTTTGTCCGTTGTCCGACTAAGTATTGATAACACGCTTAGTATTTAGTGTTGCTTTAACATTGGAACATAAAAATCTGGGAATACATGACTAGACGGTTAATTTGCCTCAGTCCAACTGATAGATTACCTAATCAGCCCAATACTGTTGACTGAGATATAATCTATTTACCAGAATGTGATGTTCTCATACACCATGTTTCTAATTCCTAAGTCCCTGCAGACAAATACTTTTTTGCTGTAACGCACGCACTTCCTCATTCCAGCACCCTGCCCTCTCCTACCAGTATAAAAACATTCCAAACCACGACACACTTAACATGTGCAACGGCAGCAGAAACAAATTGCTCTGCCATTAACGACACCCCCGCAAACACAACAGTGGAGACTCCTTCAAACGCCCAGGTAGCTGTTTGTGAAATTTAAACAACTCTCAATGTACACCAATTAACCAGACTCGAGGAAGGAAAATAAATAAATAAATAATAAGACAAGCTGGTCTGCACCATAACTTGATTTTACAGTAATTAAAGCCATGGGAATAACAGGAGCTGGTGGCTCAGGCATCAGATCTGGTATTTGTATGTCCAAACATGCTGCAGTAATGGACTGAGAACATATGAGATCCAGCTATAAACTACTATCAAATTTAGAGCCAGGGTAGAGGCAGGTCTTGAAATAAAGGGGAAATAATAAAGGAAAATACTTCTATACTCCCTTGGCCTGCAACTGCAACCACTGTTTTTCTCCATTGTTACATCATCTGCCCTTGAGCTGCCTTTAATGTTTCTCTGCTCCTCTCTTCCCATCTTCTTTTACCTCCATTTACTGATGACACAGCAATGTTTTGCTACTGAACACACACACACACACACAGACACACCATGACAAGCTTGTGTAATGGAACACCTCACTAGGAGTGGCTCTGCCCTCCCACCTCCCTCCACAAGGTGTCTTATAATAGAACGCACAATAAGAGGTGTACAGTATTTTTGGAAAGTCTTTTAAATATTCATGGCCCACCTTAGGCAGCCCATGATATACTACAGCAGGAGGAGATCCATCTAAAAATGCTCTGTCATGTCAGACACCAATGTGAGACCTGGTGATCACATCCACAGTGGAAATACATTGGAGTTAGTTTGGGGTGTAAATGTGTACGAGAGTTTGTAATAAACAACAGCATAACTACTTAACTTGCCTTTTGTTTTGATTCTGCTCCATAGCATGTTAGACAAGATGCTCTGCACTCTTGAGTAACTACAGTCCTCTGTAGCCATCACCCATAATGAATAATTAGCCCTTTAATGAGACATGTCTGGAAAGAAGATAATCATATAGGTATTTGCTAACAGTCGGCACATAATTAGTTTGACTTGTTTTAATAATGACCAAGACAGCTCCTTACAACTTAATTATTCTGCAGCACTAATAACATCTATAGGACTTATCTGGCCTACTCATTTGTTTTTGTTTTTTTTAATTGCATTACAGTTATGAAAGTGCTATTTGTTTAGTTGCTTAGAGTCGATTTGCAACAAAGGATGATTAGAATCTGGAAGCAACAACTGCAGGGCCTCAGCAAATTTGTCGCTGAATTCAGTCTCAAGCAGCATTGTTTAAACACAACACTATGATGAATGCTGAAAATATATTGTGATATTGTGATTTATTATATTTGTATTTTCATCACCTATTCATTGTACTGGCATGGCCTGGTGAAGCTTGTGAGTTCCAGCCAAATACTCAGTAGCGATTCCTCATGAGCAGGCTTCTGTCTCCCTTGACTCCAGGGTTGATCTTATTTAGTGGCTTCTTCTTGTCTCGGGTAGAAAACGCTCCCAGGCATTGGATCAGGTATTGTTAAAGTGTAAGCCAATGAAACAAGGAATAGGGTGGTCTAGGAGAAGCCCCACATTAGGAACAAAAGCCTCCAGTTGCTGCCAATACGATGACCTTATTATTCTATAGTGAAGGATATGACGCATACACCAGTGGACATAAACACTGAACTACAGGAATAAGGTATAATAAGGAAAAAGATGTTTCAGGGAACTTTAATAACATTTAATAACAATGTTTCTGTTCCAAGTGAGTTGAATCTTAACTCTTAAATTAATGTGTAATCAAACGATGGACAACTTTGACTATGTTAAATAGCCAAATAGTCCCGAGTCCTCAAAACAATAACCCGTGAAAATGTGTGTGTGGGAGAAAAAATAAATATCAACAAGTAATGTCATAAATAAGTGAAATTCAGGAGGAAATGGACAAGATGGAGGATAACATTGACACAAACACACTTTATGCCAGTCCAGTAACCACTCCCCCTCTCTCTCACACATACACACACACACACACACACGTGTGTTGCTCTCCTTAAAAATTATTTTCTATTAATTAAATCAAAGATTTCATGTTTCAGGGGCAGCCCAACACCGGAAACAAACGCCACAAGATATACAGTATATACATGTAGATTTTGTTGTTTGAGCTGGATCCTCCACTTGTCGTTTATTATAATTTTGTTTGTTTGTTTTTTCTCCTTCATTGTTTATCTGTGTTCTTTAAAAGAAGATCTAATAAAAACTAATTGCCAAAAAAAAAAAAGAAACAAGACGCCACAAATACTTCAAACGCAAATCCAAATATACACACATAAACACACCCAAACACACCCATGCATTGACATGAACACACACACCAACACCCAATCCCCCTTTCTGAATACCTCTGGCTCTGGCGGCCGGCGAGTCGGGCGGCGTGTCGCCATAGGCGGGGGAGAGGTACAGGTAGCTGGCGTTGACCCCTTGTTCGAAGTCAAAGGGAGAGTGGTACTCCTCCAGAGGCTCCATGGGTGCAGCCCAAGGTACGATGTTAGCGCTCTGCTACCGCTACCTATGCTAACAGAGCTAAAATGCTAATTGTATGCATGTGATAGGACCGCGTGCCAGCACCTACTGTGACCCGTTGTTTCCCACACTGGTTTGGTGTGTGTGTGTGTGTGTGTGTGTGTGTGTGTGTGTGTGTATGCACGCGTGCACGCGGTGTGTGTGCACGTGTCAAAGAGATTAAGACTGCAACTCATACAATGTTAAGATTGCATGTGTACAGTAGGTGCCCTAGAATTTGGAATCATGTCTATAGGCTGTTGAAAAGTGAGCTCTGTGTGTGTGTGTGTGTGTGTGTGTGTGTGTGTGTGTGTGTGTGTGTGTGTGTGTGTGTGTGTGTGTGTGTGTGTGTGTGTGTGCGTGTGTGTGTGTGTGCATGCGTGCGTGCGTGTGTGTGTGTGGGGCGGGGCGTGGCGGGGGGAACGACCGGCTCAAGATGGGGTGGAAAACAGGACAAGACAAGACAAGACAAACAAAGTAAGAGAGAGAGGAGGCAATGAGAAATTAAGGTTGAGAAAGCTTAAAAAACAAAACAAATCTGCTGACTTTTGTTGTCTTTGAGACCACGAGCCTCGAATCGAAGTGAGATTCCGCAGCGTTTCGCCGAATGACAAAGATTCACCCCCCCCTTTCCTTTCCAAACGGCGCCCTTGACAAGAGACGCTTTAATGAGGAACCCCGCATGCGGAAAAACTTCCCGGCGCAGACGGGCGCACAAATTAGCGGCGCGCACACGCTCATAAATGCCTGCGCTGCAATCAACCGTTTCCCTTGGAGATTCGTTCCTCAAAGAACGGATGCCTTGACGCACATATGGGTACTTTGAGGCGTTAAAAAGAGAAATGAAATGAAAATGAAGTAAAAATGCAAGGGTTGCCTTTCATCCGCCCTCGGTCCCTCGGCCCTCGAGTCTAACAGCGCGCGGGTTCGCTGCCGAGCTAGCGGTCGCTAACGAGATAGCACGCTTGCGTCTGATTCTGGGGTGCAACTTCTTTTGAAATCCAAATGTCCAAAAAATTCCACTGTATCATGGGGGGTATTGTGTGCAGATTGATGAGGAGAAAAAGGAAGTTTGATGGAATTTCTGACGTGTTGGGTTGACCGGAACACAATTCCTACTGTAAACCGTAAACCGTCATCCATCAAAGTTTTGAACTAAGTAAGTATGTGAATACCAACACATCTGTGACATTTACCCGCAACTGTCTGAGTGAGAGTCAAGTCAGCTTGCGGAGCTAGTTCTCAGACAACTCGACCGTGCCACGCGCTTCCACACCCTAATTTAAGCAGCCAATCCCTCTTGCCCTACCTAAATAATAAATGTAGCAGGGTGAGCTGGGCCATACATTTTATACATATATATATATATATATAACAATATATATAATATAATATATATTATAAAGTCATCCCAACTTCGCTCAATGAAATTCAAAACAATCCCATTGACATGCAAGGCCGCAATGACAGGCGTATAACATTGAAAAACGATTGCGCACATGCCAATAAATCGTGCCCGGGGTTCGTACCGTAGGTAGGCCTTCGTAAAATGGAAGACAATGGAAACAATTTATCAAATTGGAGCAAATATCAAGGGGGAACCTCAACCTCGAGCACGGTGTCCTCCGTGGAATTGCTCGACATTTGCCTATTAGGCAAACATACGACAGCAGATTAAAAAAAAGAAAAAAGAAAAGCAATAAAAAGGCAGTATAATGAGAACCAACCTCCATAAGACCATAAGAACATCTCCTTCTCATCTCTCTCAACAGTGTGCCCCCCCAACACACACACACACCTCTCCTTCATCTCTCCCCCGCTTGCTCTCTCGCCGGGCTTGGTATTTGTTGGTAACGAGCTTTGGCGGTGGCGAAGATGCAACAGTTGGCTGAGCTGATGGTCCTCACTGAGAGATGACCTCCGTTCCTGTCCGTCTAATTGCTGATTAGTATGCAACGCATGGGGGTTGGGTGGAGGGAAGGGGGCAATCACCTCTCAGCGCTCACTCA
>OMKR01052815.1:0-24318 GCA_900302355.1 Cyttopsis rosea
CTACTTCCTCGAACTACTTCCTGCTGCGGCTTTTCATCGGGGGGTCAATCTAATCTAATCTAATCTAACAGTCACACACAGCGGGTAGTATTCAGTCCATAGGTAGACGGAGCCTCGGTGAGTATAAACACAGCGCGCCGCCCGCTCCGCTCCGCTCCGCTTCGCCCCAACGGAAAGAAACCCGAGGTCACGTGACCGCGGGCCGTGGTCCAAGATGGCGGCGACGAGCCTGTTAGCTGTTAGCTGTTAGCTTTTTTAGCTTCGAGCGGCTAGCTGTTTACGGGCGCCCGGGATACGGCGCTCGGCGCGTGAAGACCCGCCGCTTTGTGGAGCGCTCGCGCGGTCTCCGGTGGAAGTCGAGTCAACGTTGCCCCGGCCGCGGTCGTCCGATGAACCCTTAGAGGGTTGGCGGCGGCGGCGGCGGCGGCGGTGGGGGAGGGAGCGAGCGAGCGAGCGACGCTGTCAAAGTGCCTGGAATGCTCATCACAAAGTCCCGCTCTGAAGAAGTCTAGATGGCACTGAGAGAGTTAAAAGTGTGTCTTCTGGGAGTAAGTTGGGAATGTGCTTTTTAATGTTGTTGTGGGTGTACTTACGTCCCTTTCGAGCGTTGGCGTCTGCTCGCCTGTGTGCCTATGCGTCGGTCTCCTGGTTAAAAACTACTGTAACGCATCTGCACGCCATCTTATATTATTATTATTGTTTATTATTATTATTATTATTATTATTATTATTACCCTTTTTATCGGCTGCTTAACCGAAATCTCACTGCTGTTGGTGGTGCTTAACATTGCGCACGCACGCTTCCCAATCGTGTCACTTAAATCGCAACTATCGACGAATAAATTGTAAACAAAACAAAACAAACGCCGTTTACTTTAGTCCCTCAGCGAGTGACCGGTCGAATGTTCAAACGAGAGGTGGCGCGTTGTTGTTGTTATTGTTCACTAATACCATTTTAAATTCGCTATTATAGCGGTAACCCCGTTGTTTTTGTCTAGACCTGCAACTAACGATTATTTTCATTGTCGATTAATCCGTCGATTATTTTCTCGATTGACCGATTCGTTTTGTCCGTAAAATGTTGAAAAGCGTCGATCGCTGTTCCCCGTAGCCCGAGGCGACGTCCTCGAATGTCTTGTTTTGTCCACAACCCGAAGATACTCAGTTTACTGTCACACGGGACTAAACGTTCACATTTAAGAAGCTGAATTTGGAGATTTTCTTATTAAAAAAACGGCTCAAAACGATGAATCGATTATCAAAATAGTTGGCGATTAATTTAACAGTTGGCGGCTAATCGACTAATCGTTGCAGCTGTATTTAAATCCCATATTTGCTACTTTATTTAGCTGGCACTTTGTAAGAAACAGCGATTTATTTATGTACGTGCGTTGTGCATACTGTATATGTCGTTTCGGTTCTTGGCAGGAATGCACTGATCAGGCATTGAGGAAGAAGCAGCCTGGTGAAGTTGTTAGAGCAGTCTAGCTAGTTATGTTCAGTAAACTGTTGATATGAATGAACATTCACAACAGTATAGACAGAATGTATTGATCAGAAGAAGGGCAAGCTTTCTGAAAAGAAAGCGACCACCTTGGAACGTCGATCAACCTGGATGTTGGGAAAAGGAAGTCGGTGTTTTCAATATGGGATTCTGGGGTTTGTAGTGTAATCCGTAATAAACGGACTGGATTACCACTTTAAACCGTGCTATATTGTCTGTGTTTCTTATTGTGTTTGGTAACCAACAGCCTTCTTTCGTCTTTTCAGGACACTGGGGTTGGAAAGTCAAGTATTGTTTGGAGATTTGTGGAGGACAGTTTCGACCCAAACATCAACCCAACAATCGGGTATGTTGCGTTACGGCGGTCTGCCACGCTGGACCCCCTGTGTGTATGCTGGCATGTTGAAACTGTTTAAACATGTCAAAGTTAATGATGAAGTTTGTCAAACAATTAAGTCAAGCTTATCTATCGCCGTCGGTTACAGTTTGTCTAAAAGGGATTTCCAGGCCCACATTTTACAGATCCTATATACTGTTTGTACTTACTTTAGTGTTACTGTCGTCTCTATATGGGGCTCACTAGTTAGCATAGGGCTACTCCCTGTTGACTTCTCTTGATAGATGTGTACATATACACTCACTGAGAACTTTATTAGGAACACTATACTGATACTGGGTAGGGCTTCCCTTTGCTCTCAAACAGCCTCAATTCTTCTTGGCATGGATTCCACAAGATGTTGGAAACATTCCTTTGAGATTCTGCTCCATGTTGACATGATTGCATCACGTAATTCCTGCAGATTTGTCAGCTGCACATTCACGCTGCGAATCTCCTGTTCTATCACATACCAAAGGTCTTGTATTGGATTCAGATCCGGTGACTGGGAAGGCCATTGAAGAACATTGAGGTCATGTCCATGAAACCAGTTTGAGACGACTTTTGCTTTGTGACACGGTGCA
This sequence comes from Cyttopsis rosea, assembly GCA_900302355.1. Classification (NCBI taxonomy): domain Eukaryota; kingdom Metazoa; phylum Chordata; class Actinopteri; order Zeiformes; family Parazenidae; genus Cyttopsis; species Cyttopsis rosea. The sequence continues at coordinate 2,465 of OMKR01052815.1, forward strand.
TTATCATGCTGGAAGTAGCCACTAGAAGATGGGTGAATTGTGGCTGAAGGGATGCACATGGTCAGCAACAATACTCAAATAGGCTGTGGCATTCAAGCGATGATTGATTGCCATTATTACACCACTGCCACCAACCTGTTCTGTTGACACAAGGCAGGTTGAGTCCATGGATTCATGCGTGTGCCTCAACAGAAATCGAGATTCATCAGACCAGGCTGCGTTTTTCCAGTCTTCAACTGTCCAGTATTGGTGAGCCCGTGTCCACTGCAGCCTCAGCTTTCTGTTCTTGGCTGACAGAAGTGGAACCCGGTGTGGTCTTCTGCTGTTGTAGCCCGTCCCCCTGAAGGATTGCAAGGATGCAAGGATGCATTCTGAGATGTTTTTCTGCTTACCACAATTGTACAGAGTGGTTATCTGAAGCCCCCTTTACGCAGCCTGTTCAAGCCAGGAATATTGCGGGTTTATTCCCCATTGCCGTTCTGTGTAAAAGGTACGGACACGGAACACTCTGCCGCCGGAGAAGGAAGGAACTTTCTCCAACTGGTTCCTGCCTGCGCGTCTCCGCGCTCCGGCAACACTGGACGGCAGTAGCAGTGCACTGTCAGCACCGTCCTCGCTACAGGTTCTATTATATTAAATAATTTTATCATTTTAAATAATATGTTTATTAAATCAGTGTGATCATTTTCAACCGGTCTTTCTGGCCGACGCTGTTGTGTTATGTCACAGCCCACGATCACGCCCCTGCGATTCTGGGTAGCCGGCATCCCGACATGCTGTCTAAAATCACACCGGGGCGGCAATATGCCGCCTTTGTTTGGTTCAGTGTAAAAAGGCAAAGCCGCAATATTGACGGGTTGACTTTACGGCATTATTGTGGGATCTCTGTAAAAGGGGCTTGAGTTACCGTAGCCTTTCTGTTAGCTCGAACCAGTCTGGCCATTCTCCGTTGATCTCTCTCATCAACAAGGCGTTCGCAGTCCATCCGCAGAACTGCCACTCACTGGATATTTTTTGTTTTTCGCACCATTAAAAACTCTAGAGACCGTTGTGTGTGAAAATCCCAGGAGATCAGCATTTACAGAAATACTCAAACCAGCCTGTTGGCACCAATAATCATGCCATGGTCGAAAACACTGAGATCACATTTTTCCCCCCATTCTGATGGTTGATGTGAACATTAACGGAAGCGACTGACCCCTATCTGCATGATTTAATGCATTGCACTGCTGCCACACAATTGTGAAGTGTATCTTATTTTTATTTCATTACATTTTTTATCTCTTTCTTGACTTGACAGTAGCACTGTTTTGCTATTGTAATACCTATATTACAGAAATTGAGAAAAACCTCATTCTGAAATGAATTGAAACTGGTAATTAATAGATGTTTCAGTAGTAAGTAATAAGGGAAACCACACCTATGTTCTCTTCCCCTTCACAGTATAGTGCTTTAAACAAGCTTTATTAGTGATGTAACAACAAACAATGTAATTGTGTCATTTGTTGTTTTGTCGTTTTTTAGGGCGTCTTTTATGACCAAGACAGTGCAATACCAAAATGAACTTCACAAGTTCCTGATCTGGGACACCGCGGGACAGGAGCGGGTCAGTAATAAACACCTTTATTATGTGTATGACATGGTAATGTAGTAATGCTAAATAATAATAATAATAATAATAATAATAATAATAAATTGATGATTAATAGGTCATGGTTTTATGGTTTACTTAGTACTCAAAACCACATTGATGGACATATTTGATATGAACTGACCCAGCCCAGGGAAAAGGGTTTCCAGTAATGTGCAGTAATTCATTATTTCTGATAGGGGGCAATCTTTACCTTTCTATTGGAAGAATTTTGCCCCTTGACAAATATGTCAGACCTCAGAGCACTTGCCTCAAGAGGAGCATTTTTCACAGCTAAATAGTAGGAGATGATTTGTATTCTCTAGATAGGTCAGTAGCAGTAGTCTGTTTAATGTCCTGTGGATGGCATGATATTGGCCATGGGTTTCCCCCTCTTTCTCTCCTCTCTTACACACTATATTTATACAACACTCCTGATTTCTGAGAGAAACCTGCAATGTATGCTGCTAAGAGTGTCATAGTTATCCATTTGTATATATGTCTTATTTCAACTGATAAGGATAATATTTTCAGTGGTTTTGACATGGGAGGCAAGTTAACTGCTTTCCATGCCTCCAATAATGTTTCTCTAAAATACAGAATCTGAAATGCCTTAATTTAAAATAAGAATGCAGATTTGCCATATTTAATCATTCTACAGGAAATAGGAAATGAAAATATATGGTTCATTGAACTGTTTAGTCCACGTAAGCAACAAGGCTCAGGCAGTAGCACAAGCAGCCCTTTCTCTGTTGAAACTGCTTCCTTCATTCGTCCTACATTTCACTGCATTAGTAATCCACATTAGTTCCCCTTTTCTTGCACGCGCCTTCCACTTTCTTATTCTTGTTTAATCTCCTGCTGTTTCATTGGCTTATTCCCTGCTGCTCTGCTCTCCAGAGCCATGAGATAAAGTGCTACCCGTCTTTTGTCCTTTCCCCCGGGTGCTCAGTTGTGTCACGGCCTTGAGGGTGCATAAATGCCCCCCTGTTCAAGATAAGATGAGAGGATGAAACCCAAGCCGTGTCTCTGCCAACTGCTGCCTGCCGCGACTGTGCCCTATCTGCTACTCCATGTCAAAATGTCCTGCTGTGTGTGCGTTGTCTTTTGTTTGTTTTTCTCTTCTGTATTTTTTTCCATCTATTGTATCCCCCCAGTCATTTCTCTCAAACCACCACTTTGTTATCTGTCAGGTTTTCACATTTTATTTCTTCAATTTCAGGCTGTTATTTTCTGGTTTGCATCTCTCTGTCAAAGTGTGTGTGTGTGTGTGTGTGTGTGTGTGTGTGTGTGTGCGTGTGTGTTGTCTTGGTTTTCATATGAAGCTGCTGCGGTATTTTGATACCTTTCATTGCTTGGTTTTCAACCTCTCTGGAGTTTTGGCATATCAAAACCTGTTGAGTTGAGAGAGGGGAACTTGGAGCCAGCCAATGCACATGGAAGGGCAGACGGGGGCAGGAAGTGAGCTCTGGGATTTTCACAATTCACAATCCATATTTCTCCCTGGACCGTATGAGGGTACATATCAGCCCTGCTGTCAACACCCCACCCCAGCCCTACCCACTGACCATTTCTCCCCTCAGAAAACAAGCAAGACAATCTCCGCTTCCCCTGGCACAGAACCGTGTCTTTCATTCAGTGCCAGACCCATGGTTTCAGTAATTAATCTGCACAAGCCGGGCATCAGCGGGACTGTTTTTAAAGGCTGCTCTGTGGCCAGATGTCTGGTCTGGCCTTGTTGCGAATACTCTTAGGGTGAAGGCTGAGAGAGACCACACAGGACTGGGGGTAGTCTAGCTCGCAGTCCAGTGATAGCCAGCGAGACAGACAGCACTCTCCTCACCGCCTCCGCCGAGTATCCCAAGTTGGACTCCCTTTGGTGGACTTTGGGCCAGTAACAGCTATAATTATGTGGAATGTGTGTTTTCCTGAGGTAACTGTGTCACTCCAAGATGGATAGTTTATTCCATCTTGGTGGGAAAGGCAGGGTCATTCAAAGTGAATGTCTTCTGGGGTTTCAGTTTGTTTGTATTAATATTAACTCAAAGCATCTGATTATAAGCCTACTGTATGCATTTACCAAATCAAGCATGTTAATAATTAATTTGAATCTATCAAGGACATTTTAACATAGACTTCCAAATGGTGGGACCTGATGGAAAAGGGTCTTTGTTGCTAAATTCCAGATTTCACAATAGAGCAAGTTTTTGAGTTTAGCAGCTCTTAAGAAGAAAGCACACAACTAATTGATGCTCAGCGGATATTGGCTGGAAAAGTCCTGCCATAGACAGCTCAGGGAGCGGTGTCTACACTCTGATGTACTGGACCACACTAGCTGCCTGCCTAGCTTCCAGATGTTCAGATCAGATCGCGACTCAGTACTCTGCACAAACTCGTAAAAACAACTGGTGCTAGTACACTTGTGTGTTCTAATATGTTTTGGCATGCCATTGCACCGTGAAACGAGCTAAATTCTATGGATAAAGTTCCATGTATGTGCACTTTAAAATCGTGTGAAACCGATGGCTCCATTTTGCCACAACTCTCATTATTTGTGTCAAGAGTTAACTGACGTGCCTGTTATCAGCAATACACTTGGCCTAGTTCTATAATAAAAACACCTTTAGTGAAATGGGAAATGGCAATGGGCTGTAAATGGTACTGGCTCCATAGGTGGTCTTAAACACAGAATTTGGACTTTAATGAATGTGAACACAACTCAGAGTTGGTGGTCTAGCTGTTATAGAGATATTACTTTAGAAAGATCTAAATATTACCATGATCTATTATGTCTTTGCAGCTAACCAATCCGTTGACAAAATGCAGTGGACGTTATAATGTCCCGTTGACAAGCTCAGCTTCATCATGAGCCGCTCCTCTTCAAATCAAGTCACATTCTTGATTCCATCATTTTTAACAGGAAAGCAGCAGCAGCATCATCATAAAAATCAGTTTTGTGACGATGGCCAAATTGTTAAAGCCAGGTCAAGGATTGGAAAATGTCTTAATAAAAAAATACCAAGACTTTAGGGTTGTTGTTATCCCAGAGAATCAGTTTTGCAAATTATGTACAGACTGTTTTGATTAAGCAAGGCTCTGCTATGTATTGGGTTAAGACCAAATGTATAGTCCTCCATAAATATCGAAACGCTAACAGCTTTTGACACATTCTGCTCATCTTTCTCTTGATGGCTACCACATGTGTGATTTCTTGGTGGAAAGGCTTGCCATGCTTCCATTTCAATAAAGCCACTTGGCCTATAAGCAAGGAACATGGGGTCTTCTGGTTTCTTAAATTGGAGCCTTTTTTTTCATTGTATTTATGCTCCATTTGAAGTTTGTGTGTTATATTATTCAGTCTAGCGAGGAACACCACTATTAATCATTATACTATGTGTTTTCCTATTAATTATGAAATGCAGTACATCACAAGTCTAGACATTGTAGTGTGTGAAATTCTGAAAGTGATATTTCCATAATGGTGCAATTGTAATTTACTGCTGATGTTCAAGTACATATATTTGGGAGGAAATCTAGATAAACAGTCCTCAAGAAGGAGTCAAGATCTGAATCTTGAGGAAAAATATGAATTCTTGGACTGGTGTCTTTTGGTTATTATGCTCTGCAGTTTTCACATAGGCTTTATGAAAACCTAATGTCCCATAACCTCAGTATTTTAAGAAGCTCTAGATTTGCCCGAGATAAAAGACAGCATGAGACCTCATACGACCAAGCCAGCTTTGAAGAATGATTACAGGACAGTACTCACCATTGTTTATCTGAACCTCAATCTTTGTCTGTCTTCCACAGTTCCGTGCTTTGGCCCCAATGTACTACAGAGGATCAGCGGCAGCCATTATCGTTTACGACATCACGAAAGAGGTATAGACATGGTTTCTTATGACAGTTTCCAAATAATACTGCTGATACCTTCATTTTAGCTTTTGCTTCCTTTATTAATCCTTGTAACAAAAAAGAGTGAACTGATTAAAGCACAAGGTTTGAAACCTAGGCCTAAATTGTTGGTCTCCATCATTTATGACTTCCTGTTTCCAAAGAGCTGATGTGCAGATGTGCAGAAGAGTCAATAAAACCCTGAAAGACCTAATTCTCTTTTTATTGCGAGCTTCCCGATTTTCAAATAGGATATTTAAATTGCTTTTTTAGACTTAAATGTCTGCCTTATTGGAGTGCATTTAAGCACATTCAGAATCTACAGCAGAGCGGTATGTTCCTTAGTAAAGCGTTCAGCGAGGTTAAATAAATTATATGGGAAAATAAATGATGGGAACCAATATTTTTTTATAAGGCCTGGTGCCTTTACTTTATTTCCTGTCCATTTGTTTTTAAGCATGGTTTACAATTCGTTTCTAAATTATACAGCGTGTTCCTTGATTTTTGTGAAGCTTGATGTGTTTTCATAGTTTCCTCACATGTCTTTACTTAATTTCTTATTCACAATGAATAGGTTTAGGTGAATTTCTGGATTATAAAGTATTATGTCTTTTCATATCTCTTTTGCTTCATTTATCCATACATTATTTAATATTGCATATTACCTGTGTCACCAGGAGTCCTTCCAAACACTTAAGAATTGGGTCAAGGAGCTAAGGCAGCATGGTCCTCCCAACATCGTCGTAGCTATCGCTGGCAACAAGTGTGACCTTTCTGATGCAAGGTAATCTCACATGCCACTCGATTGGAGTGGCGCTAAAATGTGTGTAAACAGGGCGTTTCACTTTCTTTCGCTTCCTATATGTTTCGACCAATCATGTTGCTGGGGGCGGGGATCTGTTAGTATGTGTTACATGGAATAAGCCCCTATTGGAAAAACCGGACCAGTGAAACCATAATAACATGCTAATTGAGCTGATCACGACTGCTGGGATCTGAGATTGATCGGAGCACTGATAAACTTTTCCCCTAGCCAGTGGGAAGACAAACTAAAACATCCTGTCCGGAGACCAACGTTGTTAGACAACGTTTCTGTAAAGGTTTCAAAACACAGTGTAGACTGGCCACTGCAGAAATACACTTATCACTTATTAATATAATGCGAAACTCCTTCGCAAGTGGCAAGATGGTGCTTAGTCCTCTAAGCACCATCTTGCCACTTGCGAAGGAGTTTCTCTTCAGTACAATATCCCTGCAACACTCTGGATACGGGGTGGGCTTAAAATTTAAGCCGGCCCCCTTCAAATCCCTGGTTTCCAGCGCAAACTCTGAGGGGCTTCCCCCCGGAAGTCCTTTAAAGTACTGCTGGGATCCGAGATTAGATGCAAGGTAATCTTCTGTTGGCTTCCATTAGTGGTAATAGTTATGACCTTCCGTGTTAAAGTCTTTTCTCTGTAAATCTATGCACATAGTAATTAAATAAATAAATGTGTTTTTGTTTAGCCTGAGAAGCATAGTCATGTGTTACCTTTCCTCACATATATCAGGAACTAGAGAGAATCAGCTGTGATAACAAAAAAGCAGCAGGAAATTATTGTTTAAATTTCTGTCAAGGCTACATCGTTCCACCATCAGAATGATAGTCAATTTCCTCCGTACATCTTCCATCTGTATCTCGAGCACAATTTGCTTTGCATTAAGGAAACTTGCTTTAGTTACCAATTCACATTCTGAATCATATCTGTCTGCTGTATTCTGAATCATATATTCTGAACAAAGACTGTTGTGTAATAACACCTATCAATCTCTCATTTCACTCTGCCTTGGTGGCGCAACATAGTGATCAATATCGGGATTAAATAGAAGTAGCGTAACGGTACAGGTGTTATGATCAATCATTGTGAACTATAAACATTAGAGTCCTCATTGTTAATTATCTCTTACAATATCTTGCTGCTCTTTTTTTTCTTTTTGCCTTCATTAGTTGAAACAATATATTCAGATGATCATTTAAATAGCACTCCTGAAAAGTTAACTAGTTATTTATGTTGTTTTTTTGTGATATAATCATCCACGAAATCAGTAATTATTCCAGATTACAGGTGTAGAAACATGTTTGATGTGTATAGCATCCACAAAGTTTACTTTTTGATTTGATTTTTTAGATTCATGCCTTTTCATTCTCAGGGAAGTCTCAGAGAAGGACGCCAAGGACTATGCAGATTCTATCCATGCCATCTTTGTAGAAACCAGTGCCAAGAATGCCATTAACATAAACGAGGTCTTCATAGAGATAAGTGAGTGACTGGCTTAAGCATTCATTCCTTTGCATTTCTCCCTGTTCATTTCAAATCTGATTGATCCTGAACTGAACAATATGGCATTATGTGAGTTATAGATGTATTTTATTTGTATTTAGAGCGAGAGAAATTGTTTCCATCTTTCTTTCTTGTACATCCTTAGGCCAGCGCATCCCTGTTCTAGATGCAGCAGGAGGGACTTCGGGGAAAAGTATCAAACTAGGACGTCAGGCCTCAGAATCCCGCAGGACCTGCTGTTAATGATGCCAGTTTCTGTCCCACCATGGCCCGGGCCCTGACCTGTGCCGACCCGCTAGCCCTGGTCTGCTACAGATGATCAGATCCACAGAGACAAGAAAAAGCAAAATCCAAACCTTCATCACCAAAACCTGGATGCAACTACTCCAAAAGGCTAACACACCCATAGTTTTGCCTCAAAAAGGCAGTACATCATCAAGAGCACATCATCATCATTTTCTGTATTTAAATGTGTCGAAATACTTGTCCAACAGCTTCATTTTGACAAATTTGACAGTAAATTGGTCTGAAGCCTATAGAGCATTTCCTCTAAACATTGAAAGTTAATTTGCAATTTTTTTCTGGTTAAACTGCATTGAGAAATTTGTGAATCCTACCCTTGAACCCTAATATTTCTGCTCTATATCTAAGACTACAGACTGGCCATTCAATTGAAGACTCAACTTAAAGGATAGGTTTGCCTTTTTTCAACCCAGGCATTATTGAAATTTTAATTCCCATAGTTACTAACTTTTCATACACTGTCAGGGATTCCTTGATTCGTTTCTCGTGTAGAAGTTGTTTTATTACGCCATTTGTTTATACCATTTGTGCATCAAGTTCTCCAAGATGGGTTGAATATGGTTTCAAATCCTGCCATTAGATGATTTACATCGTACTTAAGTACTGCCTTATTGTCTACTTCTTCACTGAATCAGTGAAATCACTTATTTACACAATTTGTGAGGAATAGTTTGTTTTAATCCACTCCACATCAATTGTGTACCACTGTGCCATGAAGGGCCAGTAGTGTGCAGGTTTTCATTCAAACACTTAACTAGCTGAATTCATCAGTTCCCTGCTTTCTTTTGCCGATATGCCAATGAGAGACATCAGTTGGTTGAAAATAGAAACACTTCATGTTTCTGTCCTTTTGTCACAATAGTTAGACACTGCTCTTCTATATGTAGTATATGTGTTTGGGAACCACCACCTCATTTCCCATGGTAAAGACATTATGATTATGATGAAGAAACGGGTCACAAACAAACCTCCCCCGTAGAAATAAAGAAACAGAATTGATGCGCGATGCAAAAAGCTTCCTACTTGAATTCTAAAACTTTGAGGTTAGATTTCCCGTCACCACTTGGATGGTCGAGAGGCGTGGGCTGTTCCTCTCCATTGGACTTGCATGGATATTTTTATTGCAAGAGATGCCTCTGAGAATACGAAAGAACTCTTGCAAAGTCCTAACTCGACAATGACAAAAACTTTGCTGTCAGCAGCTCCCAGTGATGGTGCTTTAGATAGCGTTTGTCTATATAATGCTGACACTGCTGGCTCCAAGTGGAATATATGATAACAATTCCAACCGCTCACCGTTTCAACATTTACACTCACAATAGTTGAGCATATTGCCAGAATTCTGAATAGGAATTGCTCTGCAGAGTTCAGAAAATCCTGCCAGTTCATTTAAAGTTGTAAATGCACTTCAGTTTTTCTGTAATGCCATTTGCGATTGCCGGCATGCCTTCCTGTCCTGAATGTCCTGCTGTTGAGTCTAAACAGTTTTACAGGAAAGGCTGACTTTTGTGAGGTGTTGCCAAATTCTATAATTGTCCCATAAACATTTTTCATATTCAATTTTTAGAGAATAAGCACTGGCCTGCACATCAAATATATACTGCCTGGCTTATGATGAATAATGTCTACAACGACCACTTTGAGGTGTAATTATGTTTCCGGTACATAACAAACATAACTGGCACTGCATTGACATGCTGGCCTTAATGAACTTTGGCCTCATTTTGCTCAGTGTTACTGTATTTGCCATGTTCTGGGGACTCGTTTCCTGATGTTTTTTCCCGCTCTTCTTTGCTTGTTAACAGGCCACCCCACTCACCCATCTAATATTGTATGCAATTACATTAGGCCAGATTGTATTTTTTGTTTTTCAACTCAATTACAGCAGTGCATTGAAAGCCCCTTTGTTCTTTTCCTTACAATCATAAGAACAGTTTTACCTCGATGATATGGCACAGTTAAGGATCTTATTTTCCCTAATTGAATTCTATAATTGGTAATGTGCATTACCTGTTGGCTATTTCTGTTTCTAAACATATTACCTTTTATTTGCCTTTTAAATGTTAGGTGTTTTTGGTGAGTTGTGTAATAAGCAAGGCTGCCTATTCTTTCAGGATTTTTGTTACAAAGTGCAATAGTTGTCATTATGACGAGTGTAAAATGTGACCAAAATCCCAGAAATCATTACAGTATAATACGCGTGATATGTTAATTTAACATGAAAAAAACATAACCCCATGGTGACCTCCCTTTTGTAGTTAATTGTATGGCATTTGCAATTGTTCATAGTCGCCACAGTGTCATTCCCAAATCAAAACCTGGTTTTGGCTAATATAATTTTGATTTACTGTCTGTCTTTTTTTATACAAGTCACCAGGACTACTTAATGTTGTTAATTATAACGTATATTCTTTATAACTTCAAGGTATTATAGAGAAAAGGGATGAACTCTGGTACTGCAACAACTGCACTTTTATAAATCATTTGAACTGATTGGACATTATTTCTTCAAACTTTATAGTCCGTCTATCCGTCCGGCCGTAAAATCCCTTCAAAATCAGATTTATCATATTGGCAGGTTATAACAGATACTGTGTTATTGCCATGCAAAACCATGTTGCACATTGTGTTGTGTCAAAGCCACTTTACCACGACATGCCATGTTTCCATTGTTTATGTAATTTAATGATTTGAAGTTGAATATTACAAACTAACAAATGTCCTACAGTTGCGATTGAATATTGGTTTGGTTTGAGACCGGTCGTTTTGCTGATTTTTCTAATATGAGGCATCAGATCTTGTTTGCCAATTTTGCATGAACAATGTAATGAAGTATACCTACAGTCTTGGGCTGGTCCTAGGAATGTCACTTTGCTAACTATGTAGTTTTTCAGTGTGGTCAGATCCAATGAAATTACATACAAATCAAAGACTTAACCATCAGATAAATTAAGTATATTTCATTGTTCTAGTGACGTGTAAGATTGCAGTAGACCATTGTACACCATTCACAGTAACTATCTGCACTGTAGCTGGCATGTTAAGCTTTATATTACTTTTCATATTGATCGTAAACAGAAATGCCTAAAAATAATTGTTGGCAGTGGATTTATAAATGTCTAAAAAGGGAATTGTCAACTTCTTTATTAAAAAAATAAATAAATACTGAGAAATTGTGTGTCTGAAAGAGTGAGACGGCTAGAGCCACATGCGAGTATTTTCCACTCGGGGTGGGTCGGGTGTTGGGCATGAATGTATATTAACTTCCTCCCAGGGTATACAGTGACAATGTTGTTAGTAATTGGTTGTGTTGCTTTACTGGTCGGTCCCCTGGCTATATATATAAGTATGACATTTGAGATATGTCTGAGAGGGAAAGGGCTTCTCACTGCACTTTGAATAGTGCTGAGGGCTGAACATTGACTTGACAACCTCTCAACACGAGGTTCACTCTACACTTAAGATACAACTCAGCAAGGTTGTATTTATATTTGTCATAAAGTAGGCCAACATTTTACTTCACCATTTAATTTCATCACATTACGTGGTTGTAGTCTTTCAAGATTACAACTGTAATTCATGACGTTTATGGAATTAACATTGTGTTGTCTTGTCTATTCCTTGATGTATAAATATGAGCACATCATCAGAGCAGGGATTACACAGCACTTTGAATAACAACTGATCAGATACACCTCACATATTTACACAATAGTTGTGAGACATATTTGAAATTAAATGGGGAAGAAATCTGGTATACTCACTGCTTGAAGTTATAAATATATTCAATTTTAGAGGGTGTGATCTTGTGTAAAAATAAATAAATAAAATACAAAAATATATATAAGATTTTGTGTAACTTGTTAAAGCACAGCAAAGGAAGGAAAAAAGCAAAATGCATTTAATAAATGAGTAAATAATGGACTCATGGTTATTTTTCAGTGTAGGTGCACTGGCATAATCAATCACACTGCTGGTTGAGTGGTTATGTGATGCTGCGTTCATGTCATATGGGAACGTCCTTATGTTGTTTTAAATCATGTAATGCACAAATAAGTAATGTAGGCATACGTAGGATAGTTTAGACATTACAATATTCATTAGATTATCTTTATTTATATTACAGCCAAATTGTATTTGGTTTTATCCGAGCTATTAACTAATTTTGCTATATCGGTGACACCAAATTAGAGGAATCGCAGTACAAAGCAAAACTCCGACTTATTATTACGGGTCCAGTAATAATAATAATTATAATTATAATTATAATTATAATAACAATAACTTTATTTATATAGCGCCTTTCAAAACCAAGTAACATCGTGCTGTACCACCAGACCGTAAAACAAAAACAAAAACAGAAAGCAATAAATACAAGTATGCGCCCTGACAAACGGTATTTCCAAGCAAGCAATAGGAAGCCCCTTTCTCCCATGTGTCTTGAACGCAGCATAGGTATGCAGGGCTGTGACGTCACGCAGCCTCTCTCTCCCTTCCTGCTGCATCAACAGCTCGGCCAGCTCCAGTGACCGGGGGGGGGCAGGAACACAACCGCAGCTAATTACCACGCGAAATAACACTCACCGCCGCGGTAACAACGCTTCACCTGCCCCGGCTAGCTGCGCTGCGATAGCCTCTGTGGAGCTGTGGGACATGGCCAGGCCGGAACAGGTCCTGCTCTTGGAGCCTCCGCACGAACTGAAGTTCCGAGGTAAGAGGGAGGGCCCGGGCCGACGCGGAGAAGCCGGGGTCGGGTTCTGCCGGCCGGGTGGGAGTGCAGGCCGGCAATGTGGTGGACGAGCACTCGACGCGACACCGCCGCGTTCCTTTTGAAATATCAGGAGGCGCGATAAGACGAGCGCGGCGAGGTCCGCGGCTAGCTGGTTAGCCGCTAGCTGGTTAGCCGCTAGCCGGTTAGCTGGATTTGCTTCCGCAGCTAGCCGGGCCCTGTCAGACATTTTTGCTGCAGCAACAGACACAAACCGTCGCGGAAGCGAAAGGCGCGACCGCGGATGTCACTGCGCGGTCGTGTACAGCGAGAGCAGGTGATGGGAATGTAGCTGCCTGTTTACACGGTGACTTTGCAGTCCGCGGTAGCTGGGAAATGTCTTATTAGCCCCAGTTAGCTAGCGCTAGCTCAGCCGCTGATTGGCTGTCTCTGGCTCTGTCACCCAGCTGTCATGTAACAAGCACATACTGATCATTGTTATAACATTCTTATTAGAATAATAATTATTATTCGGTTATTATACAAATATTGTTATTAAAATATGTATTCTGCATATTATTGTATCGTATTGAAACAACCCTGACAACCAGGATGCAATGATATGCAATACTGCTCTAAGGTTGTATTTACTACTACGTACACTCACGTTTCAGGGTAGAATGTAACATAAACATTGTCCAACAGCAAATGGGTGATTGATTAATCAAGTGGAAAGTGCCGGCACCTTTACTACTCCACTACATTCCAAAGCAACTATCTAGACACACATAAGCTTTGTGCCTTTTTAATCAGGATTTCTATTTATCTTTGTATGTATTTATCAATCTCTGTGACACCGCCCGTGCTTCTTTAGTTGCAAGGATATGCACCGAGCACTCATCTGCAGAAGAAAAGGTGCAGTCGCCTTGTTTTATGCTGTATTGAGGCTATATCGCTGCAACCGACGTGACAAGTGCTTTTTAAATGGAATACTTTTAAGTACATTTCGGAGCAAGCGCCTAGATACATTTCACCTCGGTAGAAATATCATTGTGGTATATTCACTTTTACGAGAGTAATCTTATGTGCGGGTATTTGTCCTTTTACTCAAGTTACAGGTCTGCTTACTTTTTCCACCGCTGGTTCGCGAATACGAGTCCAAAAATGGAAACAACCCTGTGCGCGATGTATTCTTCTATCTCATAAAACTATGTAATGCACTACTAATTCTTAAAAATGTTGAACCCGCTTTTCTCTGTGTTGTTCATTGACAGTTGAGGTGGAATCCATTGTGCTTTATCACTCATTGATTTGTAGGTGTTAGCTGAACAGGAAGGCGTTGTGTCGAGTTCAGGCCATACCTTAAATTTCACGTGGTCGGCCACACTTAAGCTAATAAGTAGGGCATTTCCTAAGGTTGGAGATAATAGTATAGGACTGTCAATGGCGGCTATTGTATTCTCTGACCTGAACGATCCAAGTTCTTTATTTCCATGTCAACATAGTTGGAATTTGATTTGGTGGGCTCACTTAAAAACATAAGGCAGAGTCAGAAAATAAGTACGCATTCATTTTCTTTCCATTGCCTTTTGAATGTCAGATCTATGTGAATGTTTTCAAGTCATGACTGTATTGTACTTACTTACGGCGATAACAGAATCAAAAATGGCGTCCTTCAGAAACATATCGGTTTAGGTTGTGGATTCTGCAAGTTGGGTTCACATCCAGGTTCCAAAGTTGTAGATGAGGTGTACAGTAGTCAGTGGTGTCGACTTAGGTGTCGAGCCAAGATTGGGGTTCTGAGTTTCCTGCCTGTCCATAATCAACGGCAACAGGAATTGTTTGCTGCCTAGAAAGCTAGTCCGAGCTCAGTCCAAGATTCAGCAACTGGGAAGAGGCACAGACAGTAGTAGATATAGCCAGCATGGAAGCGCCAGATATGCTTTATGATGTAATTCTTTTTGATGTCGTCTTCCGGAACTCGCTCTGCGGTCACGCACCGTTCCAGGAGCGATCGTGACAGTGTACAGTAGTTGGTGGTATTGGCTTAAAGTCCTCCTTGTCAACAATCAACTGGGACAGGAATTGTCGTTTTCTTCCATCATTTGCTGGGGGTGAACTTAATTTGGAATCTGGTGAAAAGTGTGCCACACTTTTCCATTTTAACAGCACATGCTTGACCCGCTGTTATTGTATTGATAGTATGAAGGAAATGTCTTAATATCTAGGAATATTCCTTAAACCGTGTCATTATTTTCTTATGGATACCCAACCCTAAGAGATGGACTCCTTTGCACTTGCTGTGGAATATGTGAGATTTGCCTTTGAGACAGTGAACTGTTTAGGCCCTAAATAGCTACGTGGATACTCATGTCTTGTAGCTTGGCCTGTTTTCAAAACCTTTTGGGTCTTATAAAACAGGTTTAACAAAACTGACACTGAGTGGCAGCATTCATTGTACTAACATCATTCCATGTTGGGGAAATAATGGGAAGTAAATTCTCAAAAACTACCAATACACTTGTTGGTTCAGTTAATTCCCCTTAAATGAAATTAATTTTCATGCAATATCGCTCTGCTTTTGGCTACGGCTCATTGGACATTATAGCTATATCTATGTTTTTGTTGAGAACAACATTAAAATGTAGATATAACTATTATTTACCCATCTTTAGTATACCTAATTGTGCAACACATAGGTATTACTTAAACCTCTTGGTTGGTTGAGTTAGCATAATTACAAATTCATATAATTAGTTTATGTTGTAAATGCTTGATTATTGTAATGAATTTCAATCATTGCTTTGCATATTCATTGTAGTTTGGTTATTATTGGTTTGTAATCGTGTTTTAGTGAATAAAAACATGTATAACACGGAAGTATGTGGTCAATTTCACCTGTTAATTAGGTCTTCCATTGAATATTCTATCAAATGTCATAGGCAGGGCAAATTCTGGAACAATTTTGAACCTAAAAATAGACATATTGTTACTGTATGTTCATCAAAAGCACAGGCTTGAACTTTAGGCTTTAGCGTCTTTCAAGCAGCCACAAACAAAACAGACCCCCCAGAAATTGTGCTAAATCTGGTCATATCTCTCGCCTGCATCCTCATATTGATTGCATACAATTAACTACATCAAATGGATTTGGATATTATAGTTTAACAATTTGCTAATTGATCAGTTACATAGTACATAGTACATAGTACATACTACATTGTACTGCATACTACATATATTTATAGTAGTAATGGTAGTAACACAGTCAAAATCCTTAGAACTGACTATGGTTCTGGTGAGAATTGGAGAACAGCATTAAAAAAAAAAAAAAAAAAGTACTACAAATTTATTAGTTTTAATAATGTAAAATGGCTATTATATAGATATATAGAGATATCTCTATATCTCTATCTCCCTATCTCCCCCCTTTTTGGTCTCTATCCCAGAGTGGGCAACAGCTGTCTGTGGTAGACTTCATAGAGAAGGCAAAGCCCCTGCTCTGCCTTTTTCCTCATAAGTCAGTATTTGGACATGTTGTAAACCTCGCCATTTTCGTTTGATCTTATGTAAGCGGTGCCTGCCTGAGGCCTGAAGATGATACCCCCCCTGTTTCTGTTCTTTTTTTTTTTTCTTAAACCGGTGCGTCTTCTAACTGCAGTTACGCAGCAGTTCATGATGGATTTGCATTTCCGATGTCTTGCTCTGCTGACAGAAATAACTCATTTGTTGTGATTAGTGCAATGCTCACAGCATCTTCAGAGTTCACAAGTGTTAGACAGCGCAAATACACTGTTGGCACAGGTTATTACGCCTGTGTGTACTCATTGTTGTGTACCCAATCATCTGCGGTTGTCTTATGTCAACATTGCAGTGCGTAGGAGAAATTATATTATTATTTTTATGTTTCTATTACTATCAGAACCAAGTAGCATTATCCACTTTTACTCTGAAATGATTCATTCTATATTGTTGTTAATGTTGGGTTTTGTATTCTCTTACAGTGCAGTTATGTAAAATAAGCAACATTGTGTCTACTTATGTATTATATCTTTTTAAAATGCTTTGGTAGATAAGGCCAACATTCTATAAAATTGTAATTGTACTTAATTTGAAACAGAAGTTTACATAGCCCTGTATCTGACGGCCTATTATTGAAAGGCACATTCAAGAACCATTGTATGAATTTGAAAGTGCAGGGTTCCTCAAAGAGGAAAAAGTCAAAACACAAAACCGAGCTTAACTTTCCTATTTCTCCTTTTTTGTTTACAGGTCCATTCTCAGACGTGGTGACTACAACTCTCAAGCTCTCCAACCCTACAGACAGGAATGTGTGTTTCAAGGTGAAGACGACAGCGCCTCGTCGGTACTGTGTACGGCCAAACAGCGGCATCATTGATGCAGGCACTTCAATCAATGTCTCAGGTAAGAAGTTGAGGAGCTGTGAAGGAGAGACCATGTCAATTTAAACGGCTTTCAATTCTCCGATACCTCAAGCTTTATTTTTCTGGGTCAATTTAGACTTTGTTTGATTTGGACAAAATGCTGTGAGTTAAAGGCTTAGTTATTTGTGTAGAAGCATATTGTAAAAGGTGACATTTCTAACTACAATCTCTCTTTTTCCATTAACAGAAATCCATGCAGACATGTTTGCATGGATATACTAACGACATGTGTTACTGTGGATGCCCCAGTAACCCATATATTTAATTATTGTCATAGCTCTGTATTTTATAGCTGTTTCCCCAAATCGCACCTCAACTGCCACCCCTCCCCCCATTCTCTTCCTACCCAGACCTGCTCAGTGAGGGAGACGGCTATCATATAAGGTTTCAATGTCTCACCACTTTGGCCTTTTACACTCAGACTCATTTTACAACCCCCCAGATCTGGTGTCACTTCCTGCACACCGTGTCACTTGGGACACTGGTCACTAGTGGGCGACAAATCAACACAGTCCAGTCGATTAGCTGGAATAATTTGTCAGGCTCATTAGGCCAGCTCAAGACATTGATTTGGGTCCCAGGATAATGAGCTGTGTTTTGAGAATATAAGAATGAGCCCTAACCTCTTTTCGTACAGTCTAGCACAGTGAAAGCTTTGAGTATCTTATTTCAATCAGGCCACATTCAATATAATGGTGGGTTGTTTGTTTTAGTTTCAGGTCTTGTACATTGAAATTGCAAAATTCCAGGTTAATTGTAAAGAACAGTCAGTTCTAGCGCCATATTGGAACTCTTAGCTTCCTTGAGTCCCGTGTGTTTGTAGTTAAGTCTGACTTCTGACGGCAGAGTGGTACAAAAGCAATGTGGAAATTTCCCCCCTGTCAGAATGAAAGGGAACGTTCTGCCACTGGATACCTACAAACCTCTGATGTGTCATTTGCTGGCTCAGTTGAGGATACGCACACAGTGCTTTTAAGGCCTAACCCTGTTGAAACTTTATATGCTAAATGTAGCCTTCGCCGCAGGAATGGTGCTGAGCTTAATTGTTGTTACGCAGTGTCCAGTGGAAAAATGTGGTGTGAATGTCTCAACAAGACGTGTGTCAACTAATATTGATCTCCTTTTTGGAAAATGTCAGAACTTCTTTCATATGAACAACAACATTCTTTCTGGAATCAGAGAGCTGAATAACCTTCATTTGTTGAATTATCCCTATTACTATACCCATGGAACAGAACAGTCAGTAGTTTTGACAGAGTTCAGTGCAATTTTGTGCACATTAGGACAGTGCAGATAATTCTCATTATGAGAAGATTCAAGCTCGTACCCATCTTCCATTACGTGCATATGTAACACCTGGCTGCATATTCACAAAACAAATGTGCATATTCACTGAATAAAATAAAAGGTCAGATTAGCACTGTCAAATGTGCAACAACAGCTGTTTCATTCTCAAATTGCCTGTACACCATTGTACATGCAACTGGATTGTAATGGCAGAATGAGGCCTCCAAATGATGGTTCCCACCAAAGTGCTTTGTGTGGTAAACAAAGTAACTGTCTGAAATCAAAATTCACCAGTATCAGTACTGTGGCTAGTGGTAATTTCCTGTCATGTAAATGTTTTTTATCTTTGATTATTTTTGTTTTCGGATTAATTTTATTGAATACGACAGACTGCAGAGAACACAATCAGAAATCGGGGATCAGGGCTGTTGCACTGAGAAGCCTAACCTAGATTTCAGTTGATTTTAGTTACATGTTCAATCTCAAGCTTTAATGTCTCAGTAGGTTTTCTGATCTTGCTGACCAGCTTCTCCTTATGAATATTAATGTTAATGCAGACAGTGGGGATGGCGACAAGCTTCCTTTTTTGTATAATACTGAGAGATTTTCCCTATATTGAGAGATGGTCCTATGTATATATTCCTACATAATCACTAGAATCTATTCATTGCATGATATATGCGAATGAATGAATGAATGAATGAATGGGAAAACATTTTCAGTGAACCACTGGAAACACTTGAAGGTGAATATGTAATTGATCCTGTAGTTAACATTTATACTGTCAGCACCCAATTAATTAGGGACAGAAAAGACTTCCCGTAACCACCGTCCCTCTCTCCTCTAATAGCTCCATTCATCAACAACAAACAGTCAGGAAAACATCCAAATTATCAGCTTGTTTGAGGGCGGTGACTACAATTAGCCTCTATGAGGTTTATGAATGATTGCCCAGTGTGAAAGAAGTAAGAATACTAAATCACACCATTAGCAAAAGAAGCCTTTGGTCAAGGCCTGGTTCAAGTCTGCAGATCAAAGACTGTTTAGTTCTTTTTTTTTTCCCCATTTTGTCAGTTTTTTCCATTTGACCAAATTTGGTCCCTTTTATGTTATTTGGTGTTCCTCAAAGAACTTGCACGCTCTCCTGCTTCCATTCTCCAGCGTTGTCCCCTTGGACCTAAGGTGGATGGCCGTGCAAATTGGGTCTGACTGAAACAGGACGTTCTCAATCTGTTCCTGCCGTCTGGTTCTGGTTTGCGATATTGAACTGCTCTGATTGCTGTAATGGTGCACTACAACTCTGAGGTTTTCCACTCTTGGGAGAATTGGCATGTGCCATATATGAGAACCGTACTGGTAGCCACATCTGAGAACACCACTACTGGCTTTGAAATTAAGAGGTCATTTGTTTCTAATGAAAGCCAAAGAAGCACGCATGCATTGCACACAGAGTTGGCATTGATGTCAAAATTAGCTTTTCATATTCCAGCGTCAATGCTTTTGTAAAAAACAGTAATGAAGGGGAGAAAATGATGACCCATCAATAGCCATTTTCATCCCCTCTTGACTCCCTCAGTTTAGACCTCAACATAAGAAAGTGATCATTGTAAATCATCGTCACAGCTTTAAAATACCTTTTCATTTTCTGGACTGACATCAAATAACACGCAACTGACTGAGTGATCTGATGTGGCGATGGGTTAAAGTACTCCAACCCCACACCTGCTTTTTGTTAGAGCAATATGTAATGTTGAGATGAAAAACTACAGGGTTGGAAGCTGTTAAAAAGATTACCCCCTGGGGATATTTGTAGATCCATCAGTGTTTCACTGTCATGGTAACACGAACACGGACATAAATCATCTCCACCGTATTTCCAAGCAGCAGGGGTAAGTGCAGAATCTTGATTCTGTGGAGAGGCCCAAGTTTACCATTTGACAAATATGTGTGCATTTGATACTCACTAATGCCTCTTTAATCCGAAAAGCTGAAGGGCAATGCTAAGTTAAGAGAGGGAAAGTTGCTGACAAAAAGGACCAAGGACCAGTGGCCTAATCGCCAGCATTCCATGAGAGTTTTTATGTTTTGAAATGGCGACTGTTTTAATACTTTGCTTCACCCACAAATCAAATTGTGCTCCTACCTGTCTGCTGTAATTTGGATGATGCAAATTGGATATCTTGCAAGCCAATTCTCTTGATAGTCTTACTGATTGTTCCAAAATGCTTGAGGTAACAAGCATTTTTTTTTTAATGGAAATTTTCAAATTTATGGAAGAGGGGAAGAAAAAACTTAATTATCCCCTTACATGTGAAGAATTAACATTTTCCACTTTCATTTCTTGTTTCAGTTATGCTGCAGCCTTTTGACTATGATCCCAATGAGAAGAGCAAACACAAGTTCATGGTCCAATCCGTGCTGGCCCCACCGGACATGACTGACATGGAAGGAGTGGTGAGTGTACTTTGTCAACTTACTTAACCCTTGACTCTCTTTAGTGTAAAACAAATTTCACCACCATGATTCAGCTAGAAGACGGTGCCAGGCATGTGTTTGCCTTCACTTTGCCTTGAGTTACTTACTTGACACAATATACATTGAATTAGAAGGAAGAAGGAAGAAGGAAGAAGGATTTATTGTCACACATTATACCACACACATGCGGAGGGTGACACACACACACACACACACATGCAGGTGGTGAACGATGAGATACAGTCTCTGCATTTGTCCCATCCTGGCCGTCCTTCCTCCAGGGGCAGCCAGGAGCAGTGGGCAGCCCTCACTTCGTCGGCGCCCGGGGACCAGTTCCAGGTGGTGGGTCCGTGCCGTGGTCAGGGACAGGACAGGAAGTGTTCTGCACGTTTTTAGTCGGGGTCCATATGTTGGAGGAGACCCATGCGAACACGGGGAGAACGTGCAAACTCCACACAGAAAGGCCCCTGATTGGGCGATAACCCACCGCAGCACAGTGCCAACAGTGCCCCAGGCGGGAATCGAACCCAGGACCTTCTTGCTGTGAGGCAACAGTTGTTATCCACTGAGCCACCGTGCCGCTAAGTGGGGTAGATTGGCACACACATGGATCAAAATCATCTGCACGCAGTCGAATCCCCTTGAATTTAACGGTGGGCACCTGTTTTCAGCTGGGGCTGCGGAGGATCCCTGGGGGCCACAGTAAGTGACACCATACGGCAGGGGAATCACAGTTAAATGGGGCCACGGGCGGAAACAAATGTAGCAGGGTTCGCTGTCGCCGTACGCTTGTC
>OMKR01052816.1:0-12194 GCA_900302355.1 Cyttopsis rosea
GTGTTATTACAGGGGGAGCTCCCAACACATCGGAGGGGGCTACACGCTTTCCTAATGAAGACAAAGCCGCGTGTCACACACCACCCTGCCGCCATATTAAGACACGTGCGCGGCAACAAGCGTGCGGACACACCGACACGCACACACACACACACACACACCGCTCCCCCAGCCAGCGCTCTGGGTGTGAGGGTCGGAGGCAGTTTTATATTTAGCTGGTTCTTCCCGGCCTGGGAACCAGACGAATCTCCGAGCTCGTGTTTCATTTGCTCTGACAGATTGGTCTGACCACCCTCCCATTCAAACAGATTTCCATCCGACCTTGCCAGGGCCGGAATCACAGCCGTTTATCTAATATGTGGCGGGGTTTGATACGAGGAGCGCCGTTGAGGAACATTACCAAGATGGCTGCCGAATCCGCTATCGCGACGGAATTAAACGAAATGGACGGTATATTTTCTCTAAAAGAAGAACAAACAACTGCACTTAAAGCTTTTGTTGATAAGAAAGATGTGTTTGCTGTACTTCTGACAGGATTTGGTAAAAGTTAAATTAACCAACTGGCCCCGCCGGTCGCCATTTTTTCCTTCGCTCGGCGCCACGTCACACATTTGCTCTGATTAGTTGTAGTTCTATCCAATTACGTCCAGAGACATTTTGGTCCGCGCCCATTGCTAACCCCCCTTGGAAATCAAAAATGAACTGAGAGATTCCAGGCTAAGTAATTCCTGTAGTAATGTTAAACATGTTTTATCCTCCGAGAAGAAATTTACAGCCAGATACTACATAATCATTACATAATTATTACACTATTATTACACTATTATTACACTATTCATATAAGTAGTATTATTAATGTAGTGCATTAATCTTATTCTTATAATAATAATAATAATGGTAATTTGAAAACTAATTCCAAGGTACATTGCCATACAACTTTGCCATAACTAATGATTATTTTAGTTAATTAGTTAACGCAATTGCAAATTATTTCCACAGATAATTCAACTTATAACTCAACTCTGCCTCCTTCTCCACCCTATTAGGGCCATTAAGCAATCTTATGAATATTATATAAATTCACTGGAAATTCACTTAACAACGTCAGCTAGCCGGGCACGAGAGTATGGAGAACCGTTTAATGTAAAACCCCACCCAGACTACACACCACCTATCCGGTTACCAGACACACACCACCCAGACTACACACCACCTATCCGGTTACCAGACACACACCACCCAGACTACACACCACCTATCCGGTTACCAGACACACACCACCCAGACTACACACCACCTATCCGGTTACCAGACACACACCACCCAGACTACACACCACCTATCCGGTTACCAGACACCACCTATCCACCCAAAATCCATTCGAATATTTTGTCTTGATGGGCAGCCCTGCGAGCTCAATACACTGCAATTTAAGAAAACATTAGGATTAGGATTAAATAAATTCAGATGAATAAGAAAAAATATTTTATTTACACGCGCCATGCATTCACACTCAGCGACAGCTTACTGCGATACTTACAGCTTAATGCTAACTGCTAATGCTAAAACATAAACAGCATCCGGAAAGTGGCGGATCTGAACAGCGCAGGTGCGAGTCCCGAATCGCGTCTCTCCTCTGGTCTCATCTCGTCTGGACCGGGATCTGGATCATGGCGGTGCTGCCGCTCTGGGATATTGTTTGCAAGGATTCGACTATTCGGCTATTTGAATGTGGAGTGTAGGCTATATTAGTATAATACTAAACAGCCTATGATAACAAGATAGGCTAAATCAGTGGGGGGTGGGGGGTACAGGCAAAAATTGCCTCCATTAGGCTATAGCCTACTAACCTGGACAAGTTAGAAATACCGGGAAATTTGAAGTGATGATTTAAATTTCATTAATTGTTTACTTCCATTATTCAAAAATAACGTTCACTACATCACCTCAGCGTTGAGATTGGTAGGCTATCTGCATATGTTCAGCTACACTCCCACCTTCTACAACAATTAACATCAACAATGTCGAGAAGGGTTCGACAAATTGTCGAGTCTCTTAAAAAATTCTACAATATTAAATTCAGCCTTATCTTCAGCAACAACTACAGCAACAACAACTTCATCAACACCGGCAGGAGCTGCCATTAATGATGAAGTAAGACATGTATCTCAAAGGCAGTTTCAATTTGCGAGGAATTTTTCATGCAAGACTTCAGCAGGAGTTATGAAGTCAAGAAAAAGGTAAGATTTTCGGTGTGCATTTTAGTATTCTTTTTTTAATTGTTATGCATTGTTTATTGTGTAAAGAAATTAGAACTGAAATACGATTCTAAATGTACCTAGTAGTACGCTACCCAGATGATTGCTAGCTTAAAACAAATCACAAGAGTTTAGCAGTCGTTAGACACTGCCCACTAGATGTTACTTTGGTAATGTAGTAGTGCATGTATGTTTAAGTTGGGGAAGGCTAACTTCTAGTTTGCATTTCAGTCAGGCTGCAACATTTTTGGGACATGCCATGGCCCATGATAAACCTTTCCACAAAGTTTCGTTCAAATCCGTCCATAACTTTTTGGGATATCGCGTGACGCGTTCTCCGATAATGATTACAGACAGACAAACAGGAAGAGGGCGAAAACATAACATCCATTTTAATAAAGAATTATTAAAATTAAAATCTATGAATAAATTGTGCCCCCTCTGTAGCGAAGCATTGTGTGTGTGTGTGTGTGTAAATACGGGGGGGGAAGGTTGTGTGTGTGTGTGTCATTTGAGATAACAGATGTGTGCCGCCGAAAAAGGGCAGACAGTGGCTGGGTGGACGCTTTTGGTTCATGATTGAACTAGTGGTGTTGCAATTGCCGAAGCAAACAAAATAAATAAATAAATAAAAATGAAATCAAATAAATGCTCTGTCTCATGTGAACAAGAGACACACAATCTTTATTTTTATTATATATTTTTTTATTATTATATATTTTTATTTTGGAGGCACTGGTGGTCTAGTTTTCGCACCTTCATTTCTAGTTAGTTTCATGAAGTTTTGGATAGTTAGGGGGAAGAGCTGAGTCCGACAGCCCATCGCGTGGTTGGCTTATTGCTTGTTCCATCTTTTGTACATTTTTGCCAGACACTCCAATAGGAGTTTATTTGTGTAATACAGTTCACACGAGTTCTGAGTGATCTTACTGGTGTCTGGGGTGCGTTGCTCAGAACGTAAGCAACCATGAACAAACCAATAGATTACACTGAAACAAGTATGGATGATATGACTTGATTTGTGACAGCGGCTGGTGTTTTGGTCCACATCTTGGTGAAACTCGATTTGCGCTACGCGGCAAAATGTGTTTTTCTTTTTTTTTGTTGAAGTTGTAAAAAACCCACTTAATATAACAAACAACAATTTTAGGTTCACAAAATGTGTATAATTTGTCTACAAACTAAGCTTGTTTTGGTCTGTTTGTGAGTGGGTGAGGGGTCTATTAACATCGATTTGCATGTTTGGTTTCATTGGCTATTTCTCCAGAGTATCGAGTATTGGCCGGCACCGCCCATAAAAACTACAGTGGGGCTTTAGTTTGTAAACACACACAGTTGAAAACCATGGCAGCTACAGCTCTTGCTAATGCTCAGAACAAACTCTCAGCCTCTCAACAGTGGACACCGAGTGTGAAAAAGAAACTGCCAAGATCAGAAACTTTGCAAGTGCCAGGTGAGACTAAAAGAAAACTGCGCTAGCTCCGATCTCCTGCATTAACAAACTGGATTATACCTTGGTCTACAACACGAGACTGAACATGGGGGCTTTGTCTCGAGAAGAGGGACTTGTTCGTTTTCAGAACTTTATTCACTTTGACGAATGATACAGAAATGACTCAACGAAGCAAGTGCCTACCAAGTGCCTTGCATTGGGGTAAGTTAACTTTATACTATCTACCTTAATCTCTGTCCTGTTTAGCTAGCTAGCTGTTGAGGGATTGTGTGAGAGAACGTTAAGGTAAACTGTAAAACATGTTAGAACATGCAGCTAACATTAGCTAAATTTGTTCCTTTGTTTATGAAGTGTTTGGCTACATGACATGTTTCGCTACATGACGTGTTTGGCTAACCGCAGTACCTAGGCTAACTGTTTCTTTGTTTGCCACACCATACCTTAACATTCTCTCTTCACAGAATCCCTCAACAGCTAGCTACAATTCCTTTGTCCCAGCAAGTGCTTGTTAGCTAGCTAGTTGTGTTAAGATAATTTCGTAGTTGCATGATACACTGACATCATCATAACTCAGCTAATGTTAGCTAGCCTAGTCAATGTTAAGAGTTGGACAGTTAGCTAAGGTCCTCTTCATTAGCTACGTCTCAATCCTGTTGGAGCACTGAGCTAACATCCCTTCCATGTGTAGAGAGAAACAGAATGAGAGAGAGGGTATGATAGTCTGGCACTATTGTTTTTGTTTTTACAGGATTAGCAAAAACCAACTCCATGACATAACTAAATCCTACCATGAGCACGGTGCAGTACCATGACAAAGAAAGAATGGTCCACAAACAAACCGCTACCTCCTTAAGAAAGAGCACATCGAACGAATTGTGCAGTTGATCAACAACTATGCAGAAGACCATGCCTGGCAGACAGGGATTTAACTGCAAAGTTGCTGCCATCCAATGTCACCAAAGTCTCAGTGTGGTGTCTCTACAAAGATGCTGTGGAAATGCTTGGTATGTAAAAGTTGTAAGACTGGACTGTGTAATGTGTAATGGAGTGTAATGGACTGTAACTTTGTGTGGATAAATATGTACACCCATATTTATTCCAATATCATACTCATAAAATATTATTTCTTTTCAGAACAACGTGTTGTTGCTGTGGACATCTTCAGAAGGCTGTGGAAGGCATTACTCCCTCAGATAACAAGCACCAAACCCTGGACAGATCTGTGCTGGCAATGCCAGAAGAAAAACTGCAGAGTGTTCCGAAGTGACAACTTGCTGAACACGGTGAAATCAGCCAAGCCGAGGAAGCAGGACCAGCATCTCGACCTTATTGTACAAGGTGTGAAGCAAGTCAACGTCCCCCAGCTTGTTGGACTGGAGGACAGCAACGTGCTTGTTGAAAGCTACAACTGGCAAGAGCATCTGAAACCCTACGTAATAACTGTTGTCAATGCAGTTAACCGCAGTAACACACAAACGCTTTCACTGTTGGACTATTGAGCACCGAGTATTTTAGTATTGAGCGGCGTTTCGTGTGTCAGGCTGAGTACTGTATTCTGATTACCTTGAGTCTTAGTTTTACCTTGAGTATTGAGCTATTACTTTACTGCCTTTTTTATTTTTATTTACTATTTTTTGTACACTTATGCCTGTATTTTTATCATGTGACAATTAAAAAACTTGAACTTGAATCTTGAACTTCATCTTATTTTCATATAGGTTTTATTTTCAAATGTATGTATGAATCATTTCAATAATAACTGTTGTCAATGCAGTTAATCCCATCAGGCCCAGTGACTACCTCTCTGACAGATAATGACAGATGGTCCAGTGTGGGTGTGGCTGGGGTAGTGGCTGGGGCTGTGGCAAACCAGGTATTGTTCACACCCACCACCTGGCAGTCACAGGTGTGAAATGTTCAAGAACTTTGAAGGGGAATTTCTCAGCTCAGTGATTTAGCTGTACTATCATTCAAATAAGCATATCTTTTTCAAATATTTTCAGATTTCAATGTATGAGACATCATTTGAAAGCTTACAATTTGCACTTTCATAATCTGTAAAATACCAGCTGATGTCACATTTTATCAGTGTCTTCGGGGACGTTGCTTGGAACATATGTGTCATACAAACTATCTGGCTGACAAATCATAATGAAACAAGTGAATGCATAAAGGAAGAATACGCGTGGTGTGAGTGTCAATACACGTGAAATAAGCGTGATGTGTATGTTGCACATAATATATCAGACCTCCACCACATATGAGTCCCTGGTGAAAGAACAGCATTATAAACATAGAGATATCTAACAAAATATATCTGTTGGAATTGCTGGAAAGAATATTGCAAGGCCTGAAATTTGTAAAATAACTAGAGACAAAATGTGTATGTGTGGAACCAGTGTGACTGTTTTTCCTTCTTCTTTCTTTCTTTTTTTCTCCTGGACCTCACCGCACACTGAAATGGGAGTGACAGTAACACGAAAGCCACTATGACAACGGAATAGACCGGGCAAAATACATGGTCGACAAACATGGGAAAGACACAGTACAACAATCAAGAAAACTAGAATGTTATGAACAGGGAAAGGAGAATACAAAAGAAAAGTAGATTGGGAAGCGTATGTCAAGTAGGTAGAGGAAGCGAAGAATAGGGAACGAAAGCAAAACAGAAACAAAGTAATGCCACTCATCAGATGGTTAATGTCCCAGCGCCACACAAAATAGATCCACTCTTGGATCACCCGGCACCCTATTTACATCAACAGGTTCAAATCCCAATTCCAGCCCCAGTGGTGGGCCACCAAAATCCAGCAGCCCACACCCTTCTTAAGGAGAAGGAATCCACAGACCGCAGACTTTCCGCAGATTTCTGCTATTGTTCTGCAATATAAATAAATTATAGACGGTTACTATTCATTCATTCAACTATTCTAGCTGAAGAAGCAGTCAAACAAGAATTAACTTCAATCTGCTTAATGGTTCTCCAGAATCGTATGGTACTAGATGCAATGAATGCTGCTCAAGGAGTATGTGCTATGGTAGGTGACTCATGTTGTACTTATAGTCCTGCCAATGATGCTGAATCAGGGAATTTGTCTTTAGCCATACGAGCCATGAAAGAGTTACGTAATGATTTAATGAAAGACCAAGCTAACACTTGGGACCCATTTGCTTGGCTAGGAGATATGCTGGGACCATGGTTTTCTAAGCCTGTAAAAAATATTGACACCTGTAGTGGTAATATGTTTGATTTTATGTTGCTGTCTAGTATGTATAATACCTATCCTTCACAAGATGATTACTAATATGATGGCAGAACAGTTTGTCTCCATACCACTAGATGATTGGAAACCACCTTATGATTATGACAAAGACAATGTTTGTGTCTTATGTTTACCTGTACTCATAGGATGCGTTAGTCATTATGTTCACACAATTAATTTTGTTGTTGTCATTATTAAGTGATAATCATTTCTTTATCCCATTATTTGTGTGTAGCATTATGTATTCATGTATTCCATAATCTGATCCATGGCGACTTTGTTGTTTTCTATCTAGAATTGTAGAATGGCTTCACATTGAGATTGTTTTCCCTCAGCATAACTTGGGTTTTTTTCCTGTAATGTGTTGCCACAGAGAATGTAGGTAAATCCTTTTGGACCTTTTACTTTTCCCTAGTCAAGTGGGTTTTTTGTGCCACCCCGGGGTTAGGTGTGTGTTTCCCAGTTGATTTCAACTAATGAGACAGGACTCTTAGGACATTTCATATGTGATTTTTCTGACCTTTTTGCCTCAACAATATACAAATGTTATCATTAGTGCATTTTATTTCAGGTGTTGAATCCGAAGTTGTTGTTGTGATGGGAAAATGCTATGATTGATGCTTTGTTTAATAATTTATGTTTCATATGCTTTACATAACCAATTTATCACAACATCTTCTATGTAGTGCTATGCATTTGACCCTCTTCTGATGTAAAAGTCAGAAGACAATGACATTACAAAATAAGATCTTTAAATACTTAAATACTCTAAAGTGTTTTTAACATGTACATGTACATGTACAGACAGATATTCTACAATGAACAGGTAATGCTCAATTCCGTGGTTCCCATCATCTGAAAGAGGGTCAAGGTTAGTTTGCAAATAAGTGAGATTTTGCTGGCGTACATTTACAGTGCTCTCTGGTACAATAATGGCTTGGTGGTCATTATCTTCAAGTACATTTCTTGCTTCGTACTGCACGCCATACCATTCAATGTCTCTTCCATGGAGGTGAGCGTTTGGCTGTATCCTCATGCCAGTGTGTCACAAAGTCAATGGTGACATGTGTCGCTCGGTTCTCAATCGGTGGTGATTCCACTGTCTAATAAACTCTAGGCAAGAATGCTGGATTGTCCCAATATAAACATAATGTAATCCCCAGACTTGCACTTCATTATTTGAATCAAGAATTTCTATATTCTCCATATATTGAAATAATTGTCAATAGAAGTCAGAGACAACTCTATTGACATACCCCCACAGTCTCTCAATCCGTTGATTATGCACACTTTAACCAGATATAAATCTCCCCTGTTCTCAATCATAAACCTTGAAACATCCACATTTTCTCCCCATCTGTCCCATCTGACTCTGAGTGGCAAACCAAACGCCATTGCGGAAAAAAAAAGAAACAACAATTGAGGCACGATTGTTTGTGCAACATTCCAAATAAATAACTGTCCGACTGTAGCCATCAATACATCCATGGAAAACAAATGCCGACTAACCACGCCCCCTCGTTTGCCACATACCCCCACTGGCCAACTGAGGCCGGGGAGCCGTCTAGCCGCCAGCCCACTTAACAGGAAAGGGGAGTCCCTCCCCCCCGCGAAGCTCCTGGATCCCGGGGACAGAGGTGAGGCGAGCGCTGAAGCGCTCCAGCAGGCACCGGAGGAAGCCGCACTCATCCTCCAGCTCATGTCTCCTCACACGATTCACAGATTAACCAGCCGTGCTGGCATTTATTTATCATTAGAGACATAACTTAAACACTTTAATATATTTTACTTGTGTCTTGGCCGGCAGCTACTCATCTAACCCTAACCATTCTCTCTCATCTGTTACATTGACATTTTGTCTTTTCACAAAATATGAAAATGTAGAATCAGAGCTTCAAAACAAGGTATCACTTGTGGGAAACAAGCAAATAGACCCTACTCTGCTGCATCCCGCTGCTGGCGCAGTTCTGCATTATGATAAGGCGTTTTCGCAGAGCAGGAACTTTCTTCCACCAAAGGGGGGGGCACTGTAACGGGCGTGACCAATCACTAAAAGGTGTATAACTTCCGAACGGATTCACGTACACACCAGCACCAACACCCCAAACCAAAATGTAGAAGGTAGAAAGGTTGGACATGGGCCAAGGAAGAACTGATTAACTTTCCACGCGGATTATCCTTAAGTGGCTGTGGCATCGTATACCAATTTGCCAAAAGGGGATGTGTCGGTTTCCCAGGCTTTGCACTCTACTGGGTGCCAATTTGTAGTCTGATTATGATATGTATATGAAACGTATATGTATACTCACCATAAATGGTTTGGATCTCTGACATTATAAACTCTTCATCTATGGCATGCCTCCAACGAAACATTGTACCAGTAGGGTTGACTGCATTAAGCCTTTCCCTGATTCTCCATTGTATTGACAATCCTCTTGATGTGATGCTCAATGATGCTCCCTTGAGTGCACGAGGAAACAAAACATGATGTTAAAAACAACCGTCAATGTTAATTTGGATTTCAACATTGTTCAGCATCACATGCTTCTCACTGTTCTCTGATACAAATCAAGTTCTATATATAAACCAATTTTAAGATGAATGTTTATTGTAGGGTTATGAAAACAAAACATTGAACAATAAAGATGCCATACATTCAATGACCTTGTCTGTGATATGTATTTCAAACATTAAAAGAGTCATATCATGCTCCTTTTCAACAGGTTAATATAGGTCTCTGATGTCCCCAAAACATGTCCTTGAAGTGTTTTGAAAATACCACTCAGATAATTTATTCTAGCCATTCAAACCTGTGCTCCGGTCCTGTGGTCCATGCCTGGCGCCCATGCGGTGTGCGGTGCGTCTTATGCCTGCACATGGGAGTGGGTTGTATGTGTGCACTTCAGGGGTGACCTCACCTCGCGCTCTCTGGGACTGGTTCATGCTTCGTGCTACAACATAGTTCTGACCTCATACACCAGAACAAATTGGGACAAGTCCTTCGCACTCACCGGTGGACACACACACACACACACACACACACACACAAGTGGACTAAGGCGCACACACACAACCAGCACCTGCACCGAATACACCCCCGAACACCCTCCTGATTACATCCTTGTCCGTTTCTCTCCTTTACTGCCATAGCTAACACAGGAAGAGTACATGGAGCGCTGGCATTTTCACCACTCCTTCCTGGGCTTTTCTGCCATACCTAACTCACTGTACCTCCCTCCCCTCCTTTCACCTTCTCTCTCTCTCTCTCTCTCTCTCGTTCTGATTGCATTCCATCGTTTTCTGTCGTTGTCGTCATTCTCTGCCCCCTCTCTCTCGTTCCTCTCTGTCATCCCCTCTTTATAATTCCTCCTTGCCCTGTCTCCTATAATGCCTCCGCCTCTTGCTTGTGTACTGTACACACCCACCCACACCTACACACACATACAAGCATAAATCTAACTTGTGTCAACACACAACCGCAATGGGCCGCTGCCGCTTGACTGAAGTAGCCGTTCCCAACAAACCACAACTGTTAAATGTCCCTGTACTTGTATTGATTGCGCAGAGGAATCATTTCATTTAAATCGCTCCCCCACCGGTGTGCTTCCAAACTCATTGCTGTAAGCTCAGCTATGGAAATCAATAGTCATTTATCTGCCTTTCTGGCAAGGGGATTTCTTAATAGCTGGCACAAGGATGAAGAACATCCCAGATTGGATACAGGAATCTGAATCGGAAATCACAGAATCTGCTTCCGTTGGCCTGCGAGGCGTGCCTTGTGAGGGTTTTTTGGCTTACGTGTGTCTCTTCTTGCTTGCTTGCCTTCATTAACGACCAAATAAGCAGCAGAGCAAAA
Source organism: Cyttopsis rosea (assembly GCA_900302355.1). Lineage (NCBI taxonomy): Eukaryota > Metazoa > Chordata > Actinopteri > Zeiformes > Parazenidae > Cyttopsis > Cyttopsis rosea. Next base: position 10,831 of record OMKR01052816.1, read on the forward strand.
ACAGAGGAGTGGAAATCGAGGATGCCTCCTAATCCGTGTCCACCTACTTCCTGTTCATCCTGCCTCCTGGTACTGTTCATTGAGTGGTGAAACCAAGCGGCAACCGTTGCGGCCGGCTGTTGAAGACAATATGAAAGTGCTTTAAACTGCAGTTCACCTAAAGGCTGCTAGATGCTGCCTCAGAAAACCTCAGACTGAATGTAAGTCAATTGAAAAAGAAGAAACTACTCACTAGAAATACAGAGTTAATAATTCGTTTTTAAGTTTACTTCTTCTAATGGGTATCCGGTTGGGTTTTCGAAAGTTATTGTTCCATAAAGAAGATATTAAGGCTTAAAGGAACTATTTGTAGTTTTATCACATGTATTCATCGCTTTGTCTTGCCAATGTGTGAATGGATTGTAACATAACTTAAAATATGAGACCTTCCCCGACTTTCTTTGGTCGCCTATAACAGCCTGTGGACTGATTTCTATGTAAAGGTCTCGTGCCAATTTTTACGCAAAACTCCAAAGGAAGTGACCTCTATGCATGCTCCCGAGTGCCTTTGAATGTCGCTGTCGACCAATAGGAAGAGACGCTGCTCTGTCGTCAGGCAGACATGACGAAGCCGGCCAATCACAAAAACCTCGGGATTTTCGCTCCATCTGGCCCAGGTACTTTCTTTTTTTTTCTTTTTATCAAATAACATTATTAAGGGAATATATTAACATATATCATTAATACATTAAAAAAAAAAGTGAAACAAAGCGGTATGTGTTTTAAAAGAGCTTCCGCAGCCTTCAGCAGACGCTGCGTGCGGACAGCGCCTATAGAGCGTGAGCATGCGCAACAGTTCACTTAGTCAGTATTTTCAGAAAGTTACAAAACATACATAACCTTTAAAGGTGTGTATATCGAGGGGTGTGGTTGGCTTCATTGACACGCCTCTTGTTTATATCCACACTAAGACTCCGCCCCGCTGCCAAAAGCTATAAAGCTCTATCCTTCTGAGATGGCGGCGAACGCAAGCCCAAAAGCGAGGCTTCAAATTGTCTCTTCAGAAAACCAACGGGTGACATTGCAGATGCTAAGTCCACTTTATTTTCTTATAACAGTCTAAGGGGCAAACCTAGTGCAAAAGTAAATTTCCATTAAAAAAGAAATAAAAAAAATCTCAACCCAGTCTTGAATGCAACCCATGCGTCCGTCCATTTGCCCGTCAGCTCTGCACCAAAACCTCAGAGACAATCAAGAAGCAGCGGGAGAAGGCTCCGATCTGATCATTACTTGGGAGGGGAGAAAAAATAGAAATAGGGGAAAGTACTTAGACGGCAAAACCCAGCGGTAGCTTCCTCCCCCTGAGGAGGTCGATAATGAAACAC
>OMKR01052821.1:0-22910 GCA_900302355.1 Cyttopsis rosea
CTCTCCCCGGTTTCATTCTATTGTTTCCCTCCAGTTCCACCTCTCTCTTCACTGTCACCGCGGTTTGTGGGATTTTGTTTCTGTGCCGCTGTCTTTCTCCCTCGGTCACTATTTGACTTTTTTTTTTTCTTCCACCTTCACTGTGCTCCGTCATGTAGTCTGGAGAGATAGTATTTACCTCTGTCTCAAGCCCCCTTTAAAGCTGAAATTCAGGGCCCATACAACCCCATGTCATTTCAATTACACAACCGTGCAGGTGAGATCGCACACACACGTACAGACACACATTTCGGGGTTTAAGGCAGACAGCGTAATCCTGTGCAGGACAAAGCATGGCTGCGAGGCTTCTCTCACTTTAAATAGGAGGGAGGAGGGAAATCAAACAGTTTCTGTGTTTATCTAAATTGGGGCGTTGTTTTTTTGTCATTAATAAACAAAGGTCAATCAAAAAACAGTCAATCCCCAGTAGATGCATACCCATTACATAATTTAGCAGACGCCTTTGTCCAAAGCGACTTACAACCTATTCATACACCGATTGAGTTAGCCATGCAAGGCCTGTCAGGAGCAGCTTTTGCGTTTAAGTGTCTTGCTCAAGGACACTACAGGAGGATGAGCCGGGCGTCGAACCGGCAACCTTCCGAACCTACCTAGTGAGCCACTGCCCAGTTGTGTATTGTGTCCCAGGTGATGCTTCCCGTAGTGTGTGTGTGTGTGTCAGCCAAATGGATATAGTGGTTACAGGTGTTTAGATGTCTGCAGGTGTACTCGTCTCAGTTAAACATCCCCATGCTCACCCTAATACCAAAGAAAGAGGCAGACAGACACACGTGCGGAAGTGCATTCACGTCCTCACACCAGAGACCCTGGAAACCATTTCCACAAAGGTTAATAGTATGCTTTAGTTGTCTCCAGAGAGCAATGGTTCAGAGTTGATGTCAACTTGGTTGCTGCAGGAGAATGTCACCTCTGTATTCCCGGGTTTTGACTTTTTAGTCCTTACTTATTACTCTCCGAGGTCCCTGGCCATTCTCATCCAGGCCGGACCAAACCTTTGTTGAATCAATCGCATCACACTTTATTTTTTTTGTTTTATTTCGTGTTCTTCGCTATCGCAGTCAAGGCGGTTTCCTGATCTGAGACGGGTCTAAAAGACGTGCTCACTGTAGGAGTTTGCAGCACTTTGGCCAAACAAATTATTCTAAAATGGAGGATCTGATAATGTATTCTAGATCTGTCCCTTTCAATGTCAGGACAGATTAAAGGAGTTGCGGAACGTCCTGCTATTTATGAACCTGAGAAAGATACAAGCGTAAGCCCAACCACCGCCACCACCATAAAATGGGGCGCGGAGCCAATAAATCAATGGGGTCAGGTCAAGTTGTGTGAGTGCACATGGAATCACTCATTAGTGCAATGCGTTAATGGAATCACTCGTCGGGTCGAGCTGCCTCAATGTCGCGTCGTTCCTGTGATGTTGGTGCCGCCACAGATGTCCTTTTAGATGTTTCCTGTGACATTCGTCATTGCTGGAGACAATGTAGTCTCCTCAAAATCGATCAATCCCAAGTTTTTAAGCACTTTCTGCGAATTCCCCTGCCGATCCCAACGGGGAATAATCACATCAGAAGGACTCTGAATTCAAGAGCGTCGTGCGTGCCTCTCAAGGGCACCTGTCAAAGACGTTGCAACATGACATCATGGGTTGGACTCACCACTTAGGCGCCTGGGTACATCCAAATCACCACGGTTGGAAGTTTTGGCACCTAAGGTTACTTTTTTTTCCCCTTCTCACCCATTTATCTATTCTGAAGACGGCAACAAAAACATTAATGTTTTCCCCCTTTAGTGCGAGCAAGCAAAGCAAAATGAGTGCAAGCCATGGCTGGATTTACTGCAGTGCTACTGTAAAAGATCTGCAGGCTGGATTTATTGGCCTCCCAGTGTAATTACGTTGACCAGGAGTCTCTTGGCGGCCCTCGTCTCGTTGGGCTCAATTTATAAATGCCACAGCGCTAGTAATCCCACTGTTTCCCCACTTAGTTTGGAAAAGGGCTGCAGCCATCCTCTGGCTAGGATTGATTACATATAGCTCAAATGAAGAGTAAGCAGTATTCCAGTGTCGAACACCAGGGCTGGCCACAGCTATCGATTCATTTTTCGAGCAGAGGGGAAATATCTGCCACTCCACATAACTGTTGATATTTGTTTGTGTTTTACTCTTGAATTTATGGGATCCTGTTACTGGAAAACTGTTATATCTTGCCTGTACCTTAGGTGCATTTATACTGAGCTACTTGAAGGAGAAAAAAAAGCTATCAGCTAAAGTTGAAGGTTGTTAATGCGGTTATGATGATGATAATGATAATTATAACAATAACCTTTATTTGTTTTTACCTTTATTTAACACCTTTCATACACGACATGTAACTCCAAGTACTTTAATGGAATCAAATGGTAACAATAAAAGCAAAGCAAACAAGCAAAATGCATTTACAAAGTAAAATAATAAAATTATTAAAATAAATTAAACAGGGTAAGAGTAAGCTAATGGAAGTAGATATCCAAAATTGCATTAAAATAAAAAATCTAACAAGTAAAATGCATTTAATAAAATAGGGTATTATTGTTATTATACTCATTTTCAGATTTGGGGTCATCAATTGAGACCATGAAGGATCACGATCGTTCCTCAGCCAATTGTTTTCCTATTTCAATGGAGTTTTGGATTTTACTGTCATAACAAGCTCATTAAATTCAGCGATCGCGATTAACACCTTAAATTTCTCTACATCATGCGCTATGATCTTATTTAATTACCATGGTTTTTCTTATGATATTGGCACAAATATCATTGTCATTGCAGCACAGAAACTACATTTCCTAGAGTTGATGGATAGGTTGTTAATATAGGTGAAGGATGGGTTATGCAGTCAGCCTATCCATATACATATGTCCAAATGAAGCCAAACCAGATGTAAATTGATATTTACAGCTCATTGAATTTATTTAAGCGTCAAGAGGAAACTGCAATTTGTGTTACAAATCACATCTGCTCCATACTGGTAACCTTACTTGTCTTAGTTGACATTCATACTAAGGAATTTCAAACGTTCTCTTCAGAACAGCTTTTATCCTGGACACGCATTCCCTGGGTGTGCGCGTTCCGATTCTGGATTTTCAGACTGTTCGAGATGGTCCGACGTGTGAAACAAGGCGACACTGGCAAGGCATCGGCGTCCACCTTGAGTCCTCTCCCTGCCACTCCGACTCTGCCCATTAGAATAAGGACTCGTGCATGCTCTGGGGCCAGGTTCGCTGCGTTTATCCAAGAGGAAGAAAAGCTGGAGGATCAAATTTAGCCGGGTACTGCAGTATGCAGCGGTCGCTCACGGCTCATTGCTCAGCGTGTTCATTGGATGTCAGAGTTCTGGAACAACTGTCACAAAGAAAAGCGAGGCATCGGAGGGTACGCGCATGAAGTTTGAATGCCTCCCTATTTGTCTGCGCTCGGCAGCAAAGCACAGCCCATGCAGGCCTTAAGATTCAAGAACAAGCACAACAAAATTGCGTCAACAAATGGTGCATTTATATTAACTTTACACATATTTACAAAGAGACACAAATGAGATAAGAGGTAAAAATACCAGCGCTAAAATGTACAGAATCAAAATATAAGCAATATAAAGTATAAATACAATTGGCAATAAAATACAACCAATGAGGATGCAAAAAGCGGCAGCATAAGTACAGTAAAGGTGCAGTGTGACAGATATGGAGTGATGTGTATTTGGGTGTTGAACGGGGTTGAATGTGTGGTTGGTGTGGGAATATTACACATAATCAGTGGCTTGGGCTGACATGTAAGTAAATCCTGCACGTGCCCCAATGATGGCAGCACATCAGTCTTGTCAGACTGAGATGTCTGAGTTCAGTAGCGCCACAGCTTTTGGAAAGAAGCTGTTTTTCAGTCTTTGTGTGTGGGAGGAGCTTAAAGAGATGGTGTCCAGGGTGTGTGAGAGCAGTCTGTTTATGATGATACACTGTAGAGTTGGAGCTAAAAAACTGGACATAAAAAAGTTTTACATTTTATAATTTGAAATTGAACATTGAGCACTTTGTCATGACCATACACTGGAGCCCGAAATTTACTGTAAGCGCTGTAATGTACATTTTGCACGATTAGCCCCATCAATGGGGCTAATCGTGCAAAATGAAGTCAAACTGGACCTACAGTAAAGCAACATTGAAGTAGGAAAGCGTTAATCATACCTGTATTGGGGCTGGCTCATCTCTGTGCGCTTACAGTACATTTCTGGCTCCGGCGTATGGTCATGACAAAGTGCTCAATGTCGGCATTAATCAGCCACATGAGCTTAATTGACTTGTGTCATGATGTCCTCTATGCAAGTGTAGGCCGTCACGTGCCGCCTCATTTGTCAGAAATTAAGCGGGATGAAGTACCTACAATCACTGCCCTTCCAAAATGTCTGCTCGGGGCCAATAACTGCGAAATGAATCTCAAAAGATTTTTCAATTACGATCCATCAACTACGATAGGGAATTGTGTAATCCTTCTGCAGTGTGTTGACATAACATTTAGGAGTTCATCTGCTGTGACGTAGATTTGACTTTGTGAAGAAGATCCCCTGTTATTGTATCCTTTATTGAAATACATACAGTATATTCATATTAAGTCATTATGTCCCTGAAACTAGATTCAGGCTATTTTCTATTTTCACAGATGTGGTATTTATTTAAAACAATCCTGTGATCAGCATCTGTTATCTAACTGTTTTAATGGAGAAGAACCTTTGTCAGTTCAGACTGACAAAGGCTATAAACTACATTTTTGTCATGTTTCTTATGTCTTTTTTTTTTTTACATTTTAATTTTTTCTTCTTATAGTTAGACTTAGTAATAGTAAAAGTTAGTAATGATGAATACAACCAAAAATGTTCATATTATTGACAACATATTTCTGAACGGAATTGGAGTGACTTCATTTCTACTTTATTGGATTCTAATTTGCCGTCGGGGGTCCAGTGGCCTTATCAAAAAGGTTGCATCTATTTAACTACGCTAACAACTTACACCTCAGATGACGCAACGTGTCCCCAGCTCGTAATTTAACCAACAAATTATCCATTTAGTGTATTTCCTTGGGGGGTGGGGGATTCATTATCCAATTTAGTGCGCTTGTGGAACGGCGGTATCAAGTGATAAATGAAGAGAGCCCGAGGTGAGGACAGTTTTACGGCGGATAGACAGCGTCCAGGATCTCTTAGCGTCTTCGGTCGGATCTGTTTGGGTCTAATTTCCTCCTCTCTTAAGGTCCCAACTATGACCGGTGCCTTGTAATACCTGCACATGGGGCTGGGCGATAGTGCCAATACAATAGGACGATGACCTGATCGATAATTAGATATTTTGGTGGTATTGGCACTTTCATGAGATATTTACACTTAATAGAAACAATGATTCATAATGTGGCCATTATGACCAAGCAGGGGTTATTCTCATGAAACCACCATGAAACATGTCCGAAAGGAATTGATACACGTTTTCATAGACAATGTTAAATAATTAATTTAAATGCCTACTATATGGCTCACTTAGTTGTTTTTAACTATATTATTTTAGTTTTTTTTCTGTGATTACGTAACACGTCCCAGCAAAAAGACATTTACAATAATATAGTAACAATGTAGTATCTCATATTTTTGAAAGAAATAAAAAAAATTATGAATTTTAAACATGACAATAGAAAAGGTAGTGATGGAATGTACTGTAGTGATGGAGTATACAGTTTTGCACTGTCATTGTCTGTTCTGCCATTTTACGCTAAGCTTAAGTGCATTCATTGCATTACAGTGCATTCGGTAATAGTTGTTTTTCGCTTTTCTAAAAAAGAAAAAAAAATTAAGGGGGCCATACAGTAGTAGCATTGTGTACATTAATATTTAAATTAATTATTGCACATTCTCTGTGAATATGTGTATCAATTCATTTCAGACATGTTTTATGGTGGTTTCAAGAGAATGACCCTTTCGCAATTACGATAATCATGATCCTGTACAATAGTCTCATATCACGATATCTATATTATATCTATATATCAGCCCTACATGTATCTACACAGGGCCGTGAGGTAAGGAGCCTTGTACTGTACCCCTACTTTGTGCTTTTATGCTCAGTACACTGTGATTCATGTGGTGACTCTTTACAATAACAATGAAATATATGCCTGCGACTAAACTTGGAAGAAAAAAAAGATGAAAGGGAAATTAACTCCTTCCACAGGGTTCACTGGAGATAATAGAGTGGACATTGACATAAAAAAGAATTTGTTTTGTTTATGTCACCGATGATGCCTCTGTGTGGCACTGACCCTGTGTCTCTGTCAGGTTTATTGTGGGCTCAACCTTCAGTGAAAGGCTGGGCACTATTATTTTAATAAATTGCCCACATGAAGGACGCAGTGGTGCATGTCTGATCCATGTCCCTTCCTCTTCCCTCGCTCTCTCTTGCCCCCCCCCAATCTCTCTTTTTCCCCTTTTGCTCCACACCTCTTTCCCATTCGCTGTTCATCCCTCCCTCCCCCCGCTTCCCTTCATCATTCTTTTATTGTTTTTGCATTCTATCCACCTTTCTGAAATTGAGAGAGAGAGAGAGAGAGAGAAAACTGGTCATCCGCCGCAGCGCCCACCCAGTCTCTGGGGGCAGACTCGGACAGCCCAGACGCCCACAGAGGATAGATGGCCGTGAGCTGGGGCAGTGGTCATCCATGGAGGAGGAGGACCTTCAGTGTATACTATACTTTTTACTTTTTTCACCTCATGTTTTGGCTTTTACCGGTCTTGAAATCTTGGTCTCAAATCTGCCTCTGTCTGGGGCAAACCCCTTTGACCGCTTTTCTTACAAATTAGGGCAGAGTTAGCTGGGTTGCATAAAAGAAAACAGAATTGACTGTGACAAGTGGCTTATCCTCTAAAAATAGAGCAGTGTCTTTAATGTGATTATACTCTTTTGTTTACGTTCCTTATTTTAAATATTCCCGTCTTGGTACGTCAGGTGAATGTTGCGGTACATCTCCAAGCACTTAAGCCCATAACAAATGGGAGTTCTGTAAAAAAAGAAAATCTTACCTCAAGCATTAGCCATGGCCTGTTCACACACTACTCGTGACTTTTGTGTGAAGGTGGGGTGTGTGTGTGTATATGTGTGTCATTGGTTACAGCACGGTTTCGTGGGATAATTTTGCAAGCATTCTGGCTATTTACAGGTATTTCCTCTCCATGCTCTGTGCTCAACTTTGAGATGATTAGCAGCAAGCAGAGGAATGTTTAGAAGTAAAATATGCTAAGATGAGCCTGTAATCATAGACGTAGTCAAATAGTCCTTGTAGCTTTGTGTAGCGATCTACATGGCGACAAAAAAACGTGTCAGAAGGACATTAGTCAGGCTTATGCAACTCCAGTCCTCTGAGATATAACAGGCCAATTCCTCCAGATCATCTGGTGATTCAACATGCCATTGTCACCCTCTACACAGGCCCGACACACCATTCGATTCGTGTTTCCATCTCATGAATATTTGGCTGCCGATGCTAAGAGTGGAAAAACATGTTCATCTGCTGTTGCGTTGACAGCCTCGCAGAGACAAAGCAGCACTTTCCCCAATTAAAGAACCGAGGAGGGGGAGGGATTTTTTGACAGGCCAGTTTAACACCTGTGATTGCAGCCATTGTCTGTTGCTGCCTCATCCAGACTCCACCAGCAGCAGCGGCAAAACCGTCTTTGTCGCCTCGCATCTTTTTACAGCCTCCTGTGCAAAGCGGCCGATAAAAGATCGGAACACTAGCACGCAAAAGCCGCGGGCCGACGCGACGTTTCGGCAAGTCTGTTGTGTTTCTGAGCGCTCGTCTCCCGGCTGTAAACACGGGGAGAGAAAAGCGATGAGCGATAACAATCACCTCGGAGGAATGCATCTACGGTCATCTACTTAACCACATACCTCAACGGACCTGCACAATTACCAGGCGCTGAAATGCTTGTTTGTGTTCGTCAGCAGGTGCATTCATGCCACATGAGTGACTTCAGCACCGCAATTATGTCGTAGTGTGTGTGTGTTGGCATGAGCATGCCTGGGGTCTTGCATGTATCAGTGTGTGTTTTTACAGCACATTTCTGTTTTCATCCCGTCCACGTATGACACTGTTCACGCCGCTGCACAGCGGCCGCTCTTACGTAACCTGCTTGAGTATTCTCTCCGTCGGCTGACGGTGGAAAGCCGCGGCTCCCTCGTGGGGCCTCGTGTTTGTTGTGTTCTAATGAAAGCCTTACTCTTATCAGGATTAGGCGGCAGCCTACCTGCCTCTCAATAGGAAACTGAGATTAACACTCCCTCCCCAGCGCCTCGACAATGACAGCGCTAAGGGCTTGGGCTGGCAGCTGCTGACACCAGGAGGTTTCAGACATGGATTTTTGTACAGCAGCACTTCACCACTTTGATTGTAAATTGTTAAGTGTGTATTCTGCTCAAAAGACTGCAGTCTTTTTTGTTTTCTTAGAAATTATTGCTAAACAAGCGGAGGTTGTGTGCAGCAACATCACAGAATGTGCTTGAGTGTGCTCACAAACTAGGTGATCCATCCAGGGCATTGTATATCACGCAGAATCCATTCCTCTCCATCAACCATCTACCTGCCTTATTCTTTTAAAACTCACTACCATAATTGCTACCTCGTTGTTTATTTATTTATTATTGTTTATTTCTTTTTATTTATTTGTTATTTATTTATTACCCAGTTAGCTCGGATGTGATGAAGTGTATTTGAATTTGCTTTATAATATGGAGAAAAAGACAATGGATCAAATATATTGGGCAAAGTAAAACAAACTAAGAGCCTTCAGACTGATGTGATTGCTCATTTAATTACAAAAGCTTCCATCAAATGGAAAAGTGGAAATCTTGCATGTGCCCATTCAAACCACAGTTTAGCTTAATTAAAGGGTCCTCAGAGGAGCCGGCAAGGAAAATAGACCTCTCCATAAGTAGATTTAGGTTTGATCGTTTCATCTCTGCAGCATGAATGTGCATCTCTCGCCCTATTATGTTGATTGTGGGGGTGAGAAACCCAGCCTGGCTCTCTCTGAGGATGTTATGGCTGATTTGATGGCCGCTCCGGGCGGCTGTAAAGCAACAAAGTATATCATGGATGAAGCAACAAGGCCCCGGGGAGTCGGCAGCGGGCCAGTCTAAGGCCCATCTAAACACATTGTCTAAGTGCCAAGCATCCCAGCAGAGCCATGCGCAAGGTCACAAAGGACTCGGATGCATGATATCCTCTGACTACAAGCCAATGAATGGGCTCAGACATCACCGGTTACTAGGCATGTTTACAAGACTTCTTGCTATATCGGTTATTTATATACAGTGTCATTTAAATTATTAAACGACGAGTTGATCTGGAGACGTTTAAGGAGGAGCATGAAAGGGCAAGTTCTGGGAATGGAAATTGGTCAGATGTAATTAAGTTTCAGATCTAAACTGTACAACCCACACACTCGGGTATAATGTCTGCCTTCCTTGCTATTACAGCTGTTGTGTCCAGCATCTCTTGCTCTTTTTAGGAACAGAGCCTGCAGTACTCTGAACAACCAGCAGATGGAGCACATTTAGCATTGAAAGGTACCTGGCAACCTCAAACCACATTAACTGGATGCTCACATGAGATACTGCATGAGTTACACTTGGAGCCAATAGCTTTTACTTACTTATCAATTGCTTCTTCAGATAACCCTGTAGAGAACCAGCATTTATTTAATCATTGCTTATGCAGATAACAGCTGTGACAACACAGATAACAGATCAGTGGCAGCTCATTGAGACTTGTTGATGTCAACAAATGCAACAAATGTTATTAGTTACTTCATTTGTATGTCATTTTAATTCCATTCACAACCATATATGTACAGTACATACGCATTGCTGGTCCCTGTCCTTCACTGTTCTGCCCCTGCACATTGTTTCCAGTTCACTGCCTGAATCTGCTGTACACTTATTGCACCCTGTTCTGAGCTGCTGCTTCTTCAATGTTCAGTCATTTCCCACCTACGGCTGACTTGTCCTTTGGCTCCTCACTACAAGAGCAGGTGCCTTTATGTGGCAACTCTTGGAATCCTTACTTGGCCTCTTGAGGCACAGAAGCTTCGGCCAGCAACTTAAAATTCCTATTTATCAGAATATCATTATGGAAGGTTATCATCTCTGTCAGGCTATCATTTCTGAGGGTGACGAGTCTGCCAGATGGGTGGTGGACCACCAGGCTTCCTGGTGCAGCCAGAACAACCTGGAGCTCAATGCTCTGAAGACAGTTGATATGGTGGTGGACCCCCCACCCCCCCCCACCATGTGCGACTCCCCAGTAAACTCTGTGGAGTCCTTCGGTTTCCCGGGCCTCACAATCGCTCAGGACCTCAAGTGAGAGCTAAACATCAACTCCCTCATCAAGGTGGCCCAGCAAACGATGTACTTCCTGCGGCAGTTGAAGAAATTCAAACTGCCGCTGACAATGACGGTGCATTTTTACACCGCCATCATTGAGTCCATCCTCACCTCCTTCATCACCGTCTGGTTCGCTGCTGCCACCACCAAGGACAAGGGCAGGCTGCAGCAGATCATTCGTTCTGCAGAGAAGGGGATCGGCTGCAACCTTCCTTCCCTCCAGGAACCGCACACCTCCAGGACCTTGAGGCGGGTGGGGAAAGATTGCAGGCGACCCTTCCCACCCCGGAGACCACCTTTTTGAGACTGTTGTTGTGGCACAAGGTTTTGGTCCTGATAGACGGCAACCTCTTGCCAGATGGCAGTTTCTACCCCATGGCAGTGAGGCTGACTAACAGGCCCTTTGCCCCCCACTGACTGTCTCACAACCACACACCTTCCCCACTGACTTGCAGACTCACTGAAATACTTGTGCAATTATATACCTGCAATAATAATGTACAAACTGACAACATAGTAAATGCATAGTTATGTATAATCATAATTTAGAACCATTCCAATAATTTATCCTGTGCATAGGATTTTGGCTAGTTGTGTATATTTGGCAAATTTATTTTTGCTCATTTGTTTTTTATTTACTTTTTATTTTATAAAAAAAAATTCTCTCTATAAATGCACCTGGCGAAATAAAGTAATTCTGATATGATTCTGATGGAAGAAGTCGGATGAATTCCATTCTCTTGGGCTCCATAAAGGCCAACATACCTGTACTGTATAATGGCTCTGTAATATCCTTGCAACAGCTATAAAATTAGTGCGTCATGTTTTTGTTTTTTCTAGGCAGACATTTGCTCTAAATTAGCTCTACCCACAATTTAAAAGGTGATATGTACATACTATCCATGATAAGAGAACAACATTTAATTTAAATGAAACAAAAAATATTAGACATTTGCGATCAGATGAGGCCTTGTGCGGTATATATTCTGCACCTTTCAACCTGCAACCCAAGGAGTCGTTTACAAAAAAAACGATCAGGTTAAATAAAAGACAGTTGCTGCAGATTAATCCTGTAAATCTTGATTCCAACACGTTTTGAATGGGGCAGAATACATTCCTCTCATAGTTGTAAGAACAGATAGTGACCCATCAACCACTACTGGATTAGGACTTTCACCTGGTCTTTTGAGGGCGATTGCGAAAAGATGTTCTCCAAAATGTCCAGCTACACTCTCTAGAATTAAACATGGCTTGTTGAATTTGTCAGGCCCGTTAAACCGGTATCGGGATGGAAATCTGGCCCCCAATCTCAGATCGATGCTGTTGGCGATACAGTCTGCAGGGTGCAATACCGGGTTTAACCACTAGGGCCAAAAGGAAAAACTTTTCCAGTTGTTGACGTATTTCACAGAGTTCCTGTTCTGCAATGTGCGCAGCAGAAGACGTTTCGGGGCTGTCAGCGCTGCGTCTGATCAATGAGCACATTGCGCATTTGAAAGGTTGCTCTTAGTTATTTATTTTTTTCTTTTTTTTTTTTTTTTCCCGGAGTATGAACTACATTATGTCTTTCACCGAGAGCAGCGCCCGAGCTGTCCGGGAGGCGCTCCGGGTCTGGACCGTTCCGGACGGATCGTCAACCGACCCCGGCTCTCCGCCGCCCGGCCCGTTAGCGCACGACAACCAGGCCTTCCACCGCCGAGCAGGTACCGGTCCTGGATGGTGGCGGGTTGAAGTAGCAGCTCGATTATGATGTTTTATTTATTTACTTTTAAAAGCGGCCCCCCGGTGCAACTGGGCGGCTCGGTCTAGTCCTCGACTTATCACTAAACTGCTATAATCTCAGTTCACAGAATCATCTAAGTTCATATTCGACTCTATTTCTACCCAATACTTCCCTCTGTGTACGCACTGTACCTGCTTCAGTGGATAGGAGACTCGTCTTTATGTCTGTAAAGTATACATTCCTATGTACTTTATTATTGTCATCTTTCTGTTTGTTTACGACGCAATATACTGTATAAGCAGCCATTTTGGCACCTGAAGGGTCAAATAATAACAAAATAATTATTAATTAATATAAAAGCCGTTCAAAGACCAATCTATGTTGCACAGTCCTGTGTATGAGGATGTATGTCAAACCTAAAAGTATTACATTTAAACCAGTGACACCTGAATATGCATTGTGATGATATTGTATTATATTGTAGGTGAACTCCTGGGTGCATGGTGAGAGACCACTTCAACACAGTCAAATGACCCAGTATCCTCCACGCCTGTTTTCTGGCACCAAAGTGATTGACTTAAAACGCATCAGTTAAGCCCTCGTGTTCTCTCTTAGTTCAGGTTGTTGACCGGGCACTGGGGAGGAGGGGACAACTGAAGCATCCAAAATTTCTGCGTGGCATGCCCAAACCAATGGGCTAGTAGGTGAATTATGCCCTGAAGGTGTTACACACTGGGGAGTATCTCTATGTAAATGAGGATTACATTCTCATGTGTTTGTTGTTGTTGTTGTTGTTTCGCCTCCTCTTTGCCTCCCACACTTAATTTATTCTAAAGCCCGTCTCTGTCTTTCTTTTGACTAACTGCTTTCGAAACGGTGAACTGTAGGCTTGTTGGAACATGAAGTCAGCAGAAGAGGACTTTCTCAACCACAGAAACCATTTTCGCATGAAAACACATAATGTTGCAATGGCAGGGCAAGTTTTAACCCTGCCCTGCTCTGGTTTGTGTCTTGCAGCCAGGACTGGCGGAGAGCTCCGTGGCAGGCAGGTTAATTGTGGGATCTAATTAGGACAAAGATTAATAAGACGCATGCTCTGTTGCTTTGGAAACGCCGTGGATGGCAGTCGGGTTCATTAGCACTCGCAGCGCCTCTTTCTCCATAACCGCAGTGGCCTGGCCCTGCGGGGCGGCCGGTGTCGGTGTCTGTCGTGTTGGAGAGGGAAGACGGGGGATAAGTAGACATGTTGGAAGGTTGTGTAAACCGCCAGGGGAAGGATTGGGTTCTACAGTCAAGACGAATATGGAGGTTCTGTGGTAGGAGCAAAGTATGGGGCAAAACTGTGAAGGTGGTACTAGATACTTTGCATATATTGAATATATCGGTATCAGAAGGTGACAGGAGTGGAGACGGACATGAAAATGATGTACCACTCCTCCTGAAAAGGCCTCCAGTGTTGACATCACGCACCCCTGTATCTCCAGCTTTAGCTACGACTAGACAGGTCTGTATTTGACTTACTTCTGTCACGCATATGCGGATTATGTAAATGTAATTTTTGTACTCATAGTCTTTTGCACCATGTGTGGTCTTGTTAAACAGCCAGAAATGACTGCATTAACAATGTTCTCCAAAAGTTAAAACCGTCTGCAGGTACGAAACATGGTGAAAGTTGACTCTTCAGATATTACTTTTAATTTCTTAGGGATCCATATTTTGTGCTCCTTACACCAGGCTACTGTATGTGTCTTTGTGTGTTGGCCTTGGATACATGCGTTTTCCAAAGGCATACCCGGGAAGAATTCAGGCTTTGTGAAGCTCACATGTCATTTTTGTAGGGTCACACGAGTCGATTCTGTGGCAATTTCTGAGGCTATACCTGAATGTAATTCATCCACTATCCTGTTCAATCTATCTAACTTGGAACCGTTGAGCTTCTGTGCTGATGCAGGTTGTCCATGTTTGCCATATGTCATGATTTTTGAGACTGTTCCCCTTGACGCGTTAAATAATTTGCAGTTTCTCTAGCCGATGCACCTGCAATTTGTGCGTTGATTATTTGGCCTCTTTAGAAGTCAACCTAATATTTATCACCATTGTGGTTGCATTTGTAATTGTTATTTAGCAACTTCAAACTAGTGTGTAAACACTCTAAGGCCTAACTTTGCCTTTGCTTGTTTTTCCAAATCCTGGCTAGTTGGCCCTGCAGTCATTATTGAAGTTATTATTCATTTGATAAAATAAGTCCACAGATTGGAAGTTGTTGAGCTTTCTCATCATAAAACAATTGCCAATACACTTGAGGCCAGGGGCTACCCAACCAAGACAAATAAAGTATAACTAAACCTAGCATGAGTTTTAAAAACAAACCTGTGTCCTCATCCTGGGGCATTGGGATAGACGCGCACATCCAACTTGACAAACAGAACTGGAGGAAAGAATTATGATGGGAGTTTCTGGCTGACTCCCACCGCAAACAATTTATGCAATCGGTTTGAAATTAAATCTTTCAAAATCTTTGGAAAAGGCATTTGATTAAAAAAAATAATAATAATATATATATTTTTTAAGTTTCAAAACCCTAGTGAAAGGCAAGCACGTTGTATATAACTTTAGTTGATAGCAACACACAAATACAGACCAGGATGTTTATTTTCAGTTATTTTTCCAGAATGACGGTTATATACTGTCGTGTACATAAGTTCTGTTTAATTCATTTATACTGACATTTATTGTACATTCTGCTCATTTATTGTAGCCATATTTCATGGTTGAGTCAAAACAAGAACCCCAGTTGAAATATTTGATTTATTTTTAACTGAGCCAGACTAAACTAACACAAAACTTTCAGGCATGATGTTCAGTACTATTCTTAACCCTCTCACCCTCTTTAGAGGAAAAGCTCTCGGTGCCACTTCAGAGCCTCTGGAGGAGTCAGGGCCTCATTTATATTATTTTTGTAAATCCTTTATGCAAATAGTCATTGACTATAGCAAAAAATATATACAAATTCTGTAGATAATTGCTTAATATAGATTCTTAGAGATTTAAAATAAATATTTTGAACAACAAACTTAGGTCATCATATACAGTACAAACTAAGATCAGGTTACACATTTTATCACTCTGTATAGGGATGGGCATTTTAAGTAATTTCAATATTCGAGTACTCATTAAATTATTATACTATATTATAATTAGAGTACTCGCAAAATGATTCTAATGTTATCTAGTGTTGCAAGCCGAGCCTTGCCCCTTTTAAGAAGGTGTCCTTGTGGGTAACCTGCGCACCAGTGTACGTGTGACGTAGGGGCAGGGAGTGCGTGTTCCGCTGCAGCCACAGTGAGTAAGGGGTTGCCAAGAGAGATAAGTGCCATAGTTGGTAGGAAATAAGAGATTAGAACGTCAGAGGCCGTGCATTATGTTCGCTGTTGTACCGCAATAAAGTGCCTGTTCTCCACCGCAGAGTTGGTCCGCACTCTTAGAAAAAACTTTACCAGCTACAAGCCAGGCTAAGCTAAGAGGCTAGCACAACACCAGAGGCTTCCCAACTACGGTGCGGAGCCGCGAAGCTGGAAAGGTAACGGTAAGAATAGGGTACGAATTGAACATCCAAGCGAAAATGTGGTTGGGGGAAATTCATTTATTAAACAACCAGGCTTCAATTAGCCTATTAAACCTTGCCCGGGTCCAGACCTTTGAACCCGCCCACTCCACCAAGTGGACTGATTCTCATGGTCTGGTATTGCGACGTGGAACAGCGATTTCTCTGGTTGAAAACCTGTTCGGTCCAATGAGCACCACGGAAGGACTAACGATTAGCCAATCGGCACCACGAGCGGGACTAACGCCGTTGGAGGAGTAATAACAGCCGATAAGATAGACGCTGCTATCAAAGCTGTTCTAAATAGATTAAAAGTACAAATTTACTTACTTTTTTGTTTTTACTTCGCTCCGCTCGACCCTTAAAACCCCCCCAAAACAGGTATGTTGCCATGGCTACGCATCAGCGTCAACTTAAAATGACATCAGATTCTAGTGATTGGTTAGGGAAAATAAAATCCCCCACGGAAATGGGTTTGAGTGGAGGCAATCTCAGGCTGAAGATGGAAACTGAGTTGACAATTCTGTCTGATATCAGGCTATATTAAACCATAAATTCAAAGTTAACATAAATAAGAAAAATCTATAAAAAAGTTGGCAATAAACTCTAGACACGTATTGGGAAGCGTGAGCCGTAAATTGTATTTACTACAGGCTCACTTTAGCCCCAGATTGGCTGGGCCTTCGGTACGAAAACAAGTGCTTTGCCTCACTTGTTTAGATCATTTGTGGCCGCTAGCTGAATTATTTTTCTTTTCTTTGCCACCTCTCCCTAAGCCTGCTGTCTCGAAAAGGATGAAGATTTGGCAGTAAAGCTGTCATATTTGTGGGATAAATAAACTCGGTGTTGCAGCTGAGGAAAGAGAAGGTTCATCATATTGTCAGTGCTCATCCCTCCCGTGTGCCCGTGTGATACTTAGTCATGCAGATGGATTTGGAGAGACGCTGATCTCAGAAGGCCGCTTTATCTGGAATGGAGAGCCAGCCATCTCTGTGGGAGATAATGCTCAGAGTGCACACTAATCTGAAGTACTGTAGACGGCACCAGTATACAAAATGTGTTGATTGTCTTTTACTTACGCATTTTAATTTATGTTTTTAGATGCACACATTTTTATGAATTCTTGCAAGATGAGAACAAAGTCGTATGACTTTAGTTCAGCGTAATGCTCACCCAACGGTAAACGGGAAAATGTTGCCGCTAATTAAAATCTTGACTTCTGATGAGGAGCCTTTTGCATTTGGTTCAATAGAAAGATGTGATAATGCAGAGTTTGTGTTTCTCGTCGCTGAGCTCATCACTTCTCCTGCTATTGATCGCTGCTGTAACCTGAGCGGTTAGTGTTGCTGCAGGGATGCGGTACGCCGGGGCTCCAACAGGTGACATAAACAGACCCAGACACAATTTGGTCCTGAAATGTATGCGGAGTGGCAGTTGTTCCACACACCAGGCTGTATCCCTTATAGTATAGTATATAATATTCTTTTGTTTCTAGGCAGCCAGCAGGTTTTTTTTGTTGTTCGTTTTTACATTTTTTTTACAATTTGTAATCCGGTTAAGATATGGCTCGTAAATGCCATCGTCATTACTCAAGATTCTTATTTCACCCTGTGAATAACTGCAAAATGTTGTGAGTAAGATCAGTCATATCGTTGTGACAGAGACAACAGCGGGCACGTACTCCGGAGCCTCTGCATTGATCCAGCCTCAGTGCAGAGCACACTATTCATCAGGTCCCCTTTTAACCCGGCCCCACCCCAACTTTAACTTGCACTGCGAATATTGCACACAGAGCAATAACCCCCGAAGCCAATGAAGGCGGGAGTCCCCTTGTGATTAGCGGATGTGAAGTGCGGGCTAATGAGGGCCGTCTAAACAGGGGTGACATCAGAGGTGGAGCAGAACTTCAGATCGGTCACTCAGGCGATGGCTGCCTTTGTTGATGGTGCAGTGCAGATCTATACTGTGAGGTCATCGGTGTAACTGATGCAGATGTTTGAATTCCATGTTGATCTTGGATATAGTCATCACACTTTAACTCAGCTCACTAATTACATTCTAAAATCGGTCTAAGCAAACCTACTTTAACTTTAATCATAGCATTTTGCTAACTTGCAGTCAATCTGACAATGGCGGGACCAAATTTTGATAAATTCACACGGCAAGGGCATGAACAACAGCATAGCACACATCCAGCGCCTCAGAATTAACTCAAAGCAATCGCATGTATTTCCTCTCACGGTGAAAAGTGAGCACATCACCGAACCCCGCTCTCACACACACACACACACACACCCACAAACAGCTGGTATGGAAAACTTCGCTGAAGCAGCAGTTTGTAGCCTATAGGCCGGGCTTTTATGTGATATAGAGCTGAGCTGTAGTGAGATGGTGTCGGCAAGGGGGGCGTTGCCTGTCACTCCGTGTTCCCAGTGTTTAAGGCGACATCTCCGCTAGGCCCGTGTGTATTCATTACAATGGGAAGAGGGCTCAGACTCTTAGTGTGCCAGTGTCCTGAGTGCCTCTGACTGCAATCTAAACAATTTTATTTCTCGGGATTCAGCTTTTGTTCTCTCAAATAGTGGGACTTGTAAATTACCAAAGTTCACTTTTTCTTCTTTTGTCTAATCGCATAATATACTAGATATGGCTGTTTTTGCTATTTAGATTCCTTTTTTCAATTTGTTCTCAATGTGTATACAGTAGGCGCAAAACTGAAGATTAATGAGATAAGTTAATACTGATCGACGTAGACTAGTAAAAACTAGTGCTTAGTGAGTCTCACCCACGTGGCTCTGACTCCCTTTAAGTGAATTCACCGCAGCACAGACATGACTTTTAAAATCTCTCTTTCCCCGCTGTTTTCTACTCTAAATAATTGTCAGTATTAAGTGTCATAATCCGTTTACATGTGGTGTTGGTGTGCCATGAGGAGTGAAGCGTGTGTGTCTCTGGAGTTGGCTGCAGCCAAATTAAGTCTATCCTAGGGTGTGAGATTACCCTTGTCTGAAACGGCGTGCTTTCAGTGTAGTCCACACACAATCCCAGTCAAAGTTAATATAGTTCATGCACACCTTTCCTCATTTGGCTCCCTAAAATGCGATACGTAAGAGGTAAACATGTCGAACACTTTTAGAGGAACTGTTTTACATTTGCACGATTTGAACAGAGGGAGAGACATTTAAAATTCGGCCAGCTTGCCAAGCCTTTACTGTACATTCTAACTGAACAGTGAACAGTCCTTTTCAAAGACTGTATGGTATTTTGATTCGCGACGATCAGGTCTCTGTCATTCCCATCAGAGTGGTGCACAGCCCAATAATTTGGCCTTCATGTCACCCAGGAGAACAATGCTTCCATTTATCTTTTTCCGTTTTTTTTTCCTCAAGCGCTTGTCTTCTCTTAGACATCCATTCCCTGGCGCCCCCCTGCCTCATGTTTGGGTGCTCCTGCAGTACACCTGTTTACTCAGACAAGAAAACTTGAAGCTTCTGTCATGAAAGGGGTGCGGCGCTTTCTAAAAATAACACCTTGGAAGGGGTTCTACAGCCAGCGCGAACACAGCCATTAAGCCAGCGATGGGGAAATTGCCTGCTTATCAGTTATATTGGACCATGAGGGATTTGGTCATCATATTTTTAACAGCCATGAATGGTTCGATGATTCATACCCAGCGGACTTTGTAGATGCTTAAGACAGCTTTTATAATCCCATACAGTATACAGTATTTACTGACATTCCAATCCAGTATTACAATGAGCAACCAGAGAGGCCTTTTTATTTCAAACGGTCTCTCTCAAAAGCATTCAGTCAGTCAGCTGACACTTGGCTTGCAATGCTCGTCCTTGAGACCCTCACATGCACTATTGCTTAATGCTTGTAGAATCTTTCTCAAGAGCCTTTCCTTTGTTCATCCATTGTTTCCCATTGTTTGGGAGAGTCTGACATAAAGCGAAAGAGAAGTTGACCGCCAGGGGCTGTAGCAGCGCTAATCACTAGTCAAAGCAAAGTACAGTTCACTCCGAGCACATGTCCTGCTCTGTTGCCCTCCGTCCCCTTGGCCCTAAGCTCAACAAACCCATTTTAGAACTGGCAAAATACTGCTACTGTGGTCTGACTGTAACGACAGCCCCTCGGCCCTTTTCCCATGGACAAATTTACTTTTGACGACAGATTTGAATGTGGCTGTTTAGTATCCTAAACAAGTAGTCACCGATATAATATTAGGTAACGTTTGCCAAGGACCAAGGAAATTTTAATGTAATGTCCTCAGGTCGCGCCCTACGGCACTATGCTTTGTTTTATTCAGCCATTTGGTCTCAAAGACGTCAGTGAGGCTGTGCGTCAATCCACGACCCAGTCGCAGCTGTCACTTCACGGTTTTTGGTAAGTTGTGTTGTTGCGGCAGACCCTAGTCTTTGTGACTATGTAAATCCTCATGTACTGAAAGACTTCTTTTGTTTCCCTTACTGAGAACAGCCTCTTTTTTAGCAGTGTGTACCTAGACACACAGTTGACCCAGTGTTTTTATAATTTAAGTTGCTAATAAGCCAAATAAAATGTCAAAATGTTTGAAGTAAGCAGCAACATTCAGACAGCTTAGTGTAGGAAGTGGTGTTATTTTGGCTCAAGCACAAATGAGATAACTAGTGACCTTGGCTCACTATTACAGATTGTTTTATAGCACTATGCATTTACATTATCTGGATTGGCCATGACCACCGGCCTATTTGTCCTTGTTTTTTCCCCAACTCTCTCTCCACCACTCTCAAAGCTCCAAATTCAATCATTTTCACTGTGTTACACGGTGCATCTCAATGCAGCAGCATGTAACAAATGAACACACAACTCGGAAACCTAATATTCTTCTGCCAAGTATGCTAATCCAGTAGATGATATTAATGGGCTGTTATTTATGCAATGAAGGAGTAGCTGCTGACTATCAACGCAAGAAAGGCTGTCCTCTGGGATAGGATGAGACCAGAGCCCCTTTGACTTTTGTTTTCTTTTTAATTCTGTACTGCACACTGTTGTGCTTTAATAATCATAATAAATACCTATATTTGTACAGCATCTTTCATACACATGTAACTCAAAGTGTTTTACATTAAAAGCACTTTGTCAGTGTAAATAAAAATGTCACTTTCTGGTGCCACCCTCAATGGTGTGGTTTAATTTTAGACCAGTCATTTCGTGACCCCTGCAGCTGCTAATGTTTCTCTCTCTCTCTCTCTCTCTCTCTCACTCTCTGTCTTGCTCTCACTTGCTGTTTCACTCCACATTCTGTTTGTGGTGATTTGGTGCATTTGAGCATGTTATGCCAACCCTGACTGCACATCCTTGCTTGCCTTGCCTCATTGCTGAATATCTTTGTAGCTGTGATGTGAAACCTAATCACACAAATATTTTATGGTTTGTTTAATTTGGGTAAAAGAAGTATTGCAATCATCATTAACTCAAAGGCACAACAGATTCCATACAGGAAAAAACAATTCAACATTAATTTCTTTGAGGACTCAACACTTGAGGACTCACAAAATGTGATATAAACATCCAATTTACAGTTTAAAGTTGCCCAGCTTGTACCAGCTTGTTTGTTTTGAAAGGTGTTAATGCTGCCCTGTGTTTTTAGTGCCTTATCTGTATCTGTTGCCGAGCGTGGCGGAAAATTGTCTGTAGAATCACTGTAAACATTGGACGTAAACATTCCGAAACCTCATTTTGTATGATTCTCTGTTGAACCATGCAAACCGAACTGATCTTCTGAGCTAGGATTTTAGACTTGGAAATAGGGCTGGGCGATATGGCCAAAAATGTTATCACAATAAGATATTTCATATCATTCAATAACTATATTTATCATGATATATATATAAAATAATATTTAAAAGAAAATCGCAATTTCTGTTAAATGTTTTGGGTTTTTTATATAAAGAAAAAAGTTGCCATGATGCATTTTAAAAACACTTTTATTGGTGGCACGAAATTGTCCGAAATAAACACTAGTCTTAAAATAAAAATATGCATTGTAAAAAAAACATGTTAAAACAAAACTTGACAGCATTTGCATCCTTTATTAAACAAAATAACTATAAAAGAAAAATCAGGGTAAAAATCTGAAGATAAAATGGTAAACATTATTATTATTATAAACTGATGTATAGATGGATGTGGCCCCATTGTCAGCGATGCTTCATCTTTCTGCTTCTCCTCCGAGGCGAGTTGCTCAGGACGCCGCGCTGCAGCTCCGTGTCGAGGCCGCGTGTAAATGCAGCCTACCTAGAATTGAGGGGGCGGGGCTTCTTTCTATATCGACAAACGTGATTGGCTAACAGTGAAAGGTGTGCTCAAATCGTCCAAATCGATTGGCTTTTCGTTGCCACTTAATGAGTCTATAAACAAACAGATAGATCTGCGGAAGACTTTATTGAGCCTATTTTATTTCGACTTGAGGAAAAAAATATTGCGATAATTATCGTTGTTTTATCGCCCAGCCCTACTTGGAACACGTGGAACACATTGATGGCTCTACCTGAAGCAGCTCTGATTCCCTTCTCTCTATCCCCCCCCACCCCCTGCTCTGCCAGGCAGTCCCGAGCCGCAGAAATAGCACGCTTGGTGTATGACTCATGGTTTTCGCTATGGCTGAGACTCTTGATGACAAAGAAAGGAGTAAAGGGGCTGATTGGTTCACTGCAGCACCTAGAGAAACCAAAGCTGCCAGACACCTGCGGGACATGGAGCAGCAGACTGCGCCAGTCGTAACCCTGACACCTCAAACCTGCATTGCCTCTGGGCCTCTTTCTGACTCAGGCACTGCCCCAAACACCAGGCATTCCTTAATACTCTTTATCCCCATATCTCCATCACCCAAGTCAAAGACTAACCCCAACCCTCTCTCTCTCTCTCCCCCTCACTCTCCATCCTCCTCTTCTCCCAAGAGCCCCCTTCCATTTTCTTTCATCTCCTATCGTTCTTTTCCCTTCTGCTGTCGTTTCCATTTCCTGTCTCCTTACTCTGTTCCATCCTCTTCATCTCCATCACGGCGCCATCCTCTCCCAACCCCCCTCATAA
>OMKR01052822.1:0-23913 GCA_900302355.1 Cyttopsis rosea
TCTCGCCTCCTTTGAAAGCAACGCCTCGTCCAGTGTCTATCTGGACAGAGGAGTTCCACTCGTAGATAAAAGGACAAAGTAGTGTAAACAATAGAACATCTTAATCACCCCTCAGTTGATCTTAACACCACTGCAAGTATATGAAATATTTTGAATGAGTGTAAATTCAGTTTTATTTTGATGAATTAACTTGATGATGAAACAGAGCCCCAACATTCTTCTTGCTGTTAGATAAGATTTCCAAGATGTCTGCTACAGCGTATTGAGTGCATCCTGGTTCTATTAAAGGCGTCATTATGTCCCGTCTCACTCGCAGGTCTGGTCCAGCGATGTGTGATCATCCAGAAAGATGAGAACGGCTTCGGACTCACGGTCAGCGGCGACAACCCCGTGTTCGTGCAGCTCGTCAAAGAAGGTAAAATGGATCAAAAAGAAGACAGGGTTCATACCGCCTCCACCACTGCTGAGATACACTAAACTGTGATAAAAGAGATGTCGACTTTCATTTTGTTTTGTTTTTTCATGCCCTGACAGTTGGGTTGTCAACAGGAGGACACAGAAAACTGAGCACGCTAAACTGTCTGAATATAATTTAGGGTATTATTATTTGTTATACGGGTTTTGGAGTCTGAACAGCGCGTTTATTTTGCTTTTAGACCTCTCGTCGCCATTTTCTTCTGAATTTGAGACACCAACAGAGAAAGGCTCCCAGATAAACAGTTATTAAACTCAAAACAGTGCACATTTGGCGCACATTTAAAGGTGCAGTGTGTAGAATTGAGTGGCATCTTGCGGAACAGACTTGGAACAGATGGAATATAATATTCATAAGTATGATTTAATTAGTGTATAATCCCATGAAAATAAGAATCATTGTGTTTTCGTTACCTTAGAAAGAGCCGTTTAGATCTACATAAGGAGCGGGAGCCCCTTCCATGGAGGCCACCATGTGGCACCACCATGTTTCTACAGTAGCCCAGAACAGATAAACCAAACACTGGCTCCAGAGAGGGACTTGCGGCCACCGTAGCTTCTCCTCCACAGAGGGGTATTTAGTTGGTTGCAATCTGCAACCTCACCGCTAGATGCCGCTAAATTCTACACACTACTTTAAACAGTAGCTTACTAAGCTTTGACTTTTTGAGCCTTCATCAGAATATTATGTTTACTGTGAAGTGAATTTTTTTTGTGTTTAATTCGATTTTACAACTTTAATTTGACTTTCTATTGGACTTATGTACGACTTATATAAGACTTGGATGTGGTGAAGTGCGCTCTACTCTCTCCAGAGGTTTTACTTGAAAAAAATGTATAGAACTCAATTTTATACTATCATGCTATTTTAAATCCAGATATATTGAGACACTATCGCTAAGAATATGGTTGCGTTATTTTTCTTATGTTAAAATTCAGTGATAAACTGTCTATCTTTCAAGAATTGGACTAGACAATAAGACAAGTTTGTCTCACCAAAACCTCACTCAAATTTAAATAACTTCTTAAAAGCAAGGTCAAGCTGAACTTTATTATCATCGACAACTCTAGACATTATAAAAATAATTTGATGGTTCACAGTCAGTGGATTGTAATACAAATTGTTATCAAAATTATGTCTTAGCCAGAAAAGTCTGTTTCATTCAGCGTTATGAAGGCACTATTTTAGGCTCGTCAATAAGAGAAGATGTCAGCTGTGTAGAAGTGTCCCTCCACAGCCTCAAATCTCATAATGACCCGTCTCTCTCCTAAATCCCTTTATTTGGGGTGGAGCTGTGAAACAGGTCCTTCTCGTAATATAACCACTGTTATGGGCTTTCATAAATAGCACATAAATAGGCACTTTACAACATCTTTTGTGTTGTAGGTTATACGGGCGTATATATTTTGTAACCTGCATCCGTCCATACATGGATACATGTGCAGTCTTGTGTTTAAAATCTCCCCCTTTATTTGTATTTGCCTTTAGATGTTTTATTTTCCTTTTATTCTTTTCTAACTTCTCCTCTTGTTGCCAGATGGGGCTGCTATGCGGGCAGGTGTGCAGACGGGAGACAGGATCATCAAGGTATTGCACTCATCTTCCTCTGCATTGTAAAACCGCTAACCTCATCTTTATTTTATTATTTGGAGGCTCCATGCTCCCACCTGCTGGTTGTGAATATGAATGAATCTTCCCTCCCTGTTTTTAAGATGCGTAAAATGAAAAACATAATTACTGATTCGCGTCATATGAATTTTTGTCTTTGTTCAGGTTAATGGGACCCTAGTAACGCATTCTAACCACATTGAAGTGGTGAAGCTCATCAAATGTAAGTTTCCTGTGGCTTTCTACACGTCATAATATTATTATAACTTTTATATATGTATGTGTGTAGATGTGTGTATGTATGTATGTGTGTGTATATATATATATATATATATATATATATATATTACATATACTATAATGCAAAATAATTATAATACTGACAGCAATAATAATAATAACTATTATCATGGATAATAGTACTAATGGTAATAATAATGATAATGATAGTACCACTAATAATAATTACAAATTTTGAGGCATTCAAAGAGAGCCGATTGCACTCAAAATGTATTTTGCGCATCCTCTCAAAGAGACAAAATTTTCTGTATTTTGCTCCTCCAGCGGGCTCCTATGTGGCCCTCACAGTGCTGGGGCGGCCCCCAGGGCTCGCCCAGATCCCTCTCACTGAAGCCGAATCTGAAATGTTGGGAGTCAGCATTTCCTCCCCCAACTCCCCGGCAGCAGAGCGACCCTACAGCCCCCTGGACCGTGTCTCCTCAAACGTCCCCTCATGGGTACCATACATCTTCTTATCTTTGTGTACCCACTTGTCTTCTTCCTCTGTCTTGTCGTTATCCTCTTGATTATGTGAATATACATTTCTGCAGATACTTACTACTCTCACTTTTTTTCTTCATACATCAATATTTATAGTAAAGCAAATTGTTGAAACCCTTCCATATGATCTTTTCCCCTCCGTCCCTCAGGACGATGGTAACTGTAGCCACAATCAGAGGGTGGACATCTTGCAGCGGATGCTCTCCAAGGAGCAGCAGGAGCTGCAGGTTAGCGTGGCCATCAGCATTTTAGTTATTACAGTTTTCTCCTGTCTGTTGTTTTTTACCATTTTCTCCTGTCTGCGTAATATCATGCACCATGGAGGGTTAAAAACATGTCAGAGGATGTTGACGTTGTCAGCTAAAACTCAGCTCATTTAACCTTAAATCGAGCGTATCCTAAATTGGGCGAAGGGCGGTGTGTGCGCACCACTGATAACGCAGCTATTTTTCCTGTGGTTTCAGAGAGTAACAACTTATTTTCTGGGAGCACTTCCAGTCCTTTTTTTGTTTTGTTTCAGATACCGATCGTTTATTAATGAAGGGCTTGAAACGTGAAACATGACATTGTACCGTGGCTCATGTGACGGTGATAAAAAGGACAGCAGGTTGTACCTTTATACCTGTCATTGTCAACACTTGCTAATCCCCTCTCGCTCTGCAGGCCATGAAGGAGGAGTACAGCAGGAACCCCTCCCCCAAACTACTGAAAGACATTCAGGAAGCCAAGAAACACATTCCTCAGCTGCAGGGTCAGCTCTTCAAGGTCACTGGGGCAGCACAGGTAATGCTTCTCCCCTTCACACCTAAATAGGGTTATGTATGATTTGGACGGGTGCATTCAGAGATGGTTCCAGACAAACAACAATCCTAATCCCACCCCAAGGATTAGGGTTTCTCTGTAGGATAACCACTCTTTTGTGTCTGTCTCTGTTTTTTAATGCCATATCAGTTACACCAGTGATTCCACAGCCATAGATATTAGGACTGGACGCCCACTAATCCCCCATCAACAGTAAAATATTAAATGAATGTTTGAAAATTAACGTGCAAGTTGAACAAGAATAATCTTTACCTCCCATAGTTTATTTTGTCCCATATTATTTTGTGCCCGAAATGCAGTGCTGTATCATAAAAAATTCCCTTCCACCCGTTTTTAGATGAATGTTGAGGTTGCGTCTTAAGTAAACATGAATGGACACAATCAAAATCGTTAAAAGCAAAATAGGTTTTACAGTTCGGCTGGAAAAATACCTTAAAGGATCAGAGGGGAAATTAATTTGACAATAAATGAAAGTCACCTTCCCACATGCATGGTGGACATTGCGATTCCACAGCCACAGCTATTATACTATGATATTGGCTTTTGCATTTTTTGGTCATCTGTGCGGCAGTGTGGAATATGGCCAGGTACAGCTGTCACAAAGCTGCACTGACAAATCTTTCAAAGGCAAGTGCAAGTATCTATAGAAATTCACCATTCCCCAAAAAATCTAAATAAATGTACCGCGATATTTGGATGGAAACTCGCTTGGTGAAATTTCCAACAAGTTGAAGGGTCTTTCGTCTCAGGCTGTGACCGCTTGTTAAATACTGAAAGAAAACCTAAACATTTGATATAAATATTAAAAGTGTGTTGCTACACCGATGCCAGACTAGATGATGGCAATAAGGTATTGGAGAATATCCCCAATATGAATTAAAACCAAAATGAGAGTTTTTAGACACATAGAAGCATGTTAGATGTAACTGTTAGTGGTGCACCTTGGTATCCATTTACTAGTTTCTTTTGGTCACAAACATTTCAATGTTCACAGATTGTTTATGACAGGCCATTAACGTTGGGTTATTGATGCGATTTTCCAGGATGCAGTTCCCACAGGCGATGCAGAGGACAGCAGCACGTTTGAGACGGAGCACACTCCCTCCTCGAAGGGAGACAACAGCACAGACCTGTCCTGGAGCAGTTCCCCTGTAAGCTTTCACCCTCCAGCACTATCTGGATTTCCTTGAAACTGAATTGCTTTTAAACAATTCAGTGCATTAGGAATTCAAAGTTTTGACTAAACTTAACATGCTTAGTTTTACATGAAGATGAAGATGTCGTTTCTATACTTTTGAGCTTTTTGAGGTTTTCCATGGCACTCCCTGCTGCAATAAACTGATTCCACAGCTATACATTTTTGACAAACAACAGGTTTTAGGACAAAAAGTAAAATGCAATGTTTGATCATCTGAGCTGACCTGTCCCCTCAATGTGAAATCAAACAATTTCTTTACACGTGTTTGAAACTTTTCATGCAGATTGAAATCACAAGTTGTGTGAAACTAACATCTGATTTACCCAGGTCATTACCAAACTAGACAATTCCTGTTGAAATTGTCAATTGAGAAACTGCTTTGTTTATCATGGTGTTGCTGAAACATGACGTTCAATTCATAAATCGCATCCCCATTGCCTCAGGAGTAAAACTGAGGTGGAAAACATGACATGAAATTGACTAAGCCATCACCATTAATAATGTTGCGAAACACACTGTTTTAATCTCCCTCACATATTGATGTATAATGCCACATACTGTATAGGTCCAATGTTTTGAGTGAGTCCATTACGATGCTTAGCGGATGCATTTATCCAAAGCAATAAGATACAATAAGAACATTTGTCGGTGACATGAGCTGTCTCACAGGTCAGTGCAGGGTTTCCTGCGGACCAACCATTCAGAGAATTGTGCTCCTTCTTTGCGATGCCAATAATCAAAAGAAGGAGAAGGTTGTCTGATTTTAAAGGAAATTACCCTGTATAGATGATTGAAAATGTTTCCGTCTTGTTTCAGCTGCAGCTTCCTCGTGGCTTTGGCCTGGGCTCTCCAGAGAGCCTGCACCAACGCGACTCTTCCTGTCCCAGCCCAAAGAGCTCGCTCAGAGACAGCTTCAACTCCTTTCACTCCCCAGAAACTGAGGATGCTGTTGACCTGGTAGTTAACCAAAATGTTATATTTATATTGAAATTCTTCTATACCTTTGTACTGTTAGCCTCACCTTATCCCTGGGATTATACACCATAAATAATGGTGTAGATCGGCCCTAAAGCTTTAAAGAAATCTTGAATTATTATTAGCAGATTGTTTTTTTGGTTTCCACTGGAACATAGCTTGCCTTTTTATATACTGTACAAGAACCAAACCATTTGAATGTGGTAAAGATTTAGAACGTCCCCAGGCTGACCGCTCTTCGCTAAGTGCAAGGAAAGCCACTAATCGGCCGTATTCGGTTTCAGTTACAGTATTGAGTACTTCTCTCCTTGAGAGAATTGACGTTTAACCCTTGGACAAGCTGTCGCAGTGGTTTCCTCTCACTTCCTGTTTCCGCGCTCCCTCATGGCAGCTGCCAGGACTCCTATTTCGTCTGATATCAGCGTCATTGCATTTTATAAATTACTGGCTAAATCGATGATTTAATTTTCTACTGCGGTGTGTGGATGATTAACGTATAATTCATCACATTCTGTGGCTTCTTTATCCTGCCGATGAAGTTGTTGGAAGTGAAGAACATCCTGACGTGTTCTCTAGCTGTTTGGTTATTTCTAGTTTTCTGGAACTATTTGAAGCCTGCTCAGATTTCCTAGGTTGCCATCAACCATCATCATTGCTTAGGAGACACATGCAAGGCGGTCTGTCCCTAGAAACTTGCTTCTTCATTAGGGTGACTGAGGTCATGTGCAGTTTTATCCCCAGGACCTCTTGTCTTATTCTGATTCAACTTTTCACACCAATTCTTTTTTCCACGAAAAAAACGTGTCATTTCCCCACATCATTCTGCTGCGAAGGTGCGTTCTACATACATTTATTAATGTCATATTTAGCAACAACATTCTTTAACCTAATGCTGCCCAATGTCCGAACTGTGTTTTCTTTATGACAAAATCTAAAACTAATATATCTGTCCCCACCTCCAGGACTCTCTGTCCCCCACCACAGTGAGCAGCCCCTCGTCCTCTCGACTCACCTCACAGATCATCGGAGCTGAGGACGACTATTTTGACTCAGACCAGGAGCAGGTAATTACCCGTCGGAGAAAGTTCATCCTTTTTGTTAAATTACTCAAAGCAAATTTAACATTAAAAAAAAATTAACAAAGGCTGCCACGTCCAACGTCTAGCCCTCGTTTTGTCAAAGACACAACAACAAAGTAAAATCTTCTAAACTGCTGTGTGGATCGTCTTTCAGACTAACGGCCAGTGCAACAGCTTCCAAAGCATCGAGATGCTCAAGTCCCGCCCCGCCCACCTCGCAGCCTTCCTGCACCACGTGATCTCTCAGTTTGACCCTGCGCCACTGGTGAGATGTTTTCCTCCATTCCTCCAAGTGTTAACAACCTGTAACTGATCCCTTCTGTTGAATAAAGTCACATTGGTATGTTTACTAAATTAGACTAAATTGGTCCTCAGTTGTGCTACCTCCACGCTGATCTGTACAAGCAGACCAACTCCAAAGAGACCAGGCGGGTCTTCATGGACCTCCACACCTTCTTCATTGACCGGGGAGCAGTGAGTAAAGCTTTCATATTATTTAACGTTAAACGCTGTATTTGCGTTTGTGCTCAACCAAAATTTTCTTCTTCACTCAATTCTGTTTTATCTAGTTTTGTTTAGTAATTTATAATCTTTTCAATCGCACAGAATTTAAAAGTTACAGTTCCAGAATCCATCTCTGCGGATCTTGGTGAGTATATTTGTATTTGCCTACACTTTATTATCGTTATTATTATTATTATTAGTAGTAGTAGTATTTAGTGTGTTTCCGGTTATTCGATGATAACTATAATAATTTATATCCGCTAACATTTCCTGTAGCATCTCTGTGTCACAGTCCCCGTTTGTTGATCGTTTAGCAACCATGAACTCTCCCTTTGGAAGTGTTAAAAAAAAGTGCTCTTGTGATTTTGAAAGTATTCCTTTGAACTTCCCTTTGATGCAATGTATTCACTGTGCACAGGCAACAATGCTTTTGATATTTGCCTAAGGCTTGTGTGTCTGTGTGTTTGTGTGTGTATGTAATCACAGACCGGCGGCGGACAGAGCTGATACCAGAGGAAATAAACCGACAGCATGTTCAGACACTACAGGACTCCTTGCTCTCAGACATCCAGAAAAATCTGGAGGATTTTAGGTAAATTCTTTGGATTCTCATGTGCATAGCACCGTATTTCTATTAAATCAAAGCAACTTTGTAAGTATGTAGGTTCAATCTTTTAAATGTGTAAGAGCAATTTGACTGACCTGACTGAACTGTACCAAGCGTAAAGACAAAACTTGGAGATGATGCTAAATATTGGTGAAACAAACTTCCAGAAGATCTCAGGCATCAACGCTTACTACTGTTATATCCAGACTCTACATATTTTTATTTTAATCTGCCTGCTTTAAAAATTGTTTTATTCTTATTTTTTGTCCTAACAACCTAAGTGGGTGTAAGTTACAGTCCTGCTGACTGTTTAGTTTTTACCTGATGTTAGATTTTATTTACTTATTATTTAGTGAAATTACTCCTGACAAATTGTCCCTTTCTCTAACACAGCAAAATCTGTGTTGTCAGTAGATGTACAGTATTTGACCTGATATGTTGATCTATGTAGGCAAAAGCGCAGCATGGGCCTAACTCTGGCCGAAGCCGAGCTGTCGAGGCTGGACCAGGAGCGAGCCAGAGACCGGGTCGCTCTGGAGAGGGAGCGCTCCTACGCTGAGAACATCGTCACCAAGATAGAGGACGTCCTGTGAGCAGCACCTACAACCACACTCGCAAAACAAACATCACCGTGGCCAAGTATAGCACTGTCAACAAACTGCTAACTGGCGTCTTTTTCCTTGTGTATAGGTTGACGACGCAGACCACAGAGGAAGAGAAATGGTAGGCGACTGAGCATAACAGGTTTATAGACGAAATGATTTAAGGGGCCAACAGGAGCTCAAATGGCCTCCGTGTTAGTCTATGCAGCAAAACGTTCCAGAAGGTTAACTTTCACAAAATCCTGGTGTTATTGCACATTTCATATTCAAAGAGCTGTCTTTCCTTTCCTGTTCAAAGACAACTGTTGAGGTAATAAAGGTTCTTTGGGAAGTATATTGATGTTAAACTGGAGTTGTGCTCTTTGCTGATCTATCATGATATCCGTCAGCATGCCATCTAAGATTCCATACCGATGGGATTTCACAAATTAAGGACTCTCTAGTAAACAAAGGGAGTTTCCTCAAGTAAACATGATATTTCCACAATATGTCTACGTCTACTTATATATTCAAAAGAGCTACTGACTCAGGCAGCCTCATTTGAAAGGCCATATGCCCACAGCATATCCCATATGGTCCGTACAGTAAGTGCACTAGGAGGAATGGTTCGACATATGGTCCAAATTTAGACATTATTATACATTATAGAAACAGGCAATTTTTGAATTTCCTTCCAATTCACGACGTTCTGTTGTCGGTTACATCGCAGAAAGGCGACACTTGACAACTTACTGTCTTTGATTTTAGCACTACAATGCAGTATGTCATCCTGACATACATGAAGCACCTTGGAGTCAGGGTCAAAGAGCCGCGCAACCTGGAGTCCAAACGAGTACGGATCAACTTCCTCCCCAAGATCAAGGTAACATTCAACCCTAGTTTAATCTCTGCTTCAATTATTCCATCATCTGCCACCTCTCATTCTCTTCAATTGGCTCAAATGATCCACAGAAAAGCATTAAGACAGAAAAGGAGGGAGAGGAGAAGGTAAAGAAGCCTAGATTTCCCAGCATCCTCGGACCGCAGCGTCGACCGAGCCGTGTCGAAGCAGCATCGGGTAAGATCTTGAAAGCCGGTCACCTCGAAAGAAAACGTTTCCTCGCAGCACCTGCTTTCGCAATTTGTGGCATGCGATTCTGACACTTGTCTCCAAACAAAGTAGGCAAGGCCCTGGAAGGGCGTCCCCGGCCCGTGAAGCAGCTGTCTCAGCCGACGCTGGGGGTCAGCGAGCACTTGGAGGCCGGCCGTCTGAGAGGTAGCCAGTCCAGCGAGGGCTCGGAACTCACGCATTCCCCGTCTCAGGCCGCCTCGCCTCCGAACCCCACCGCCTACAGCCCCGAGGCCGGCAGAGACGCAGACGCTGGTGAGCAACTCGACTCAAAGGAAAAGCCACGGTGAGATTGTGTACCTGAGTGAACTGGCAGTGCTTATTAACCTCTGACTCGTTACTCAGGTGGGACTGGTGGGACATCGGGCCCCTCCAGGCTGAGCGACGGCATCCAGTCCGACCCCCTGGACGGCCTGTCGTACCCTGCCTCGCACTTTGACCTCTACGCACTGGACCAACTGCAGGAGGAAGACAGAGAGAGTGAAAGAGTCCTTGATGGAACACCAAAGGCCTTAAGAAGGTACACTCCTGATATATACCTTTTGACTTGATTTGATTTAAAGCAACATTATGTAACCTTTTTACCTTAGAATAACAGCTTCAGAATCATTTTGATGCTACACTGACTTGTAATATGGAGAATGGCACCTCTTTCACCCACCCCATAACGCCTGTTCTGGCACTATGTAACTTGTTTGGGTACGAAACCGCGGGAAAAGTGAGTTGCGCTTTTCAGCACTACGTCACTTGTCACTACGGACATTTGGGTTGCCGTGGTTACCGGTGTTACACGGTATTCGGGCATACACCGATGATTACATTACTAGAGAAATAAAACCCATTAAATTAATTTTCGCGTGTTTTTATCAAGTATTTTATTTTACTCAGAAACAAAAAAAGCAGCAGGGGGACACTTTCCGGGAAGCGGCGAGGTCCGCGCAAGGGCCGTTGTAACCTAGGTGTACCTTATATTTGCGTTAACATAGACTGTTATTGAAATGTGACCGACAAGGTTCGAATTTAAAAGTATAAGTAATTCTTGGACCAGGAAGAATGAATTTGGGCGAGTTTTACGACAGTTAAAAGTGCAATTGCACTCAGAAACTGTAGGGGCACCAAATCCCAAAAGTTTGTTCTGCTTTAAAGGAAAGTTTCAGTGCTCGGTTTCCGTCTATGTAGTTTATTAAAACAACTAATCTAACAACCAATCAGCTTTCTCATCTACTGCATGTAACTGTATGCATCGCACAAGATTTTAGTATATGGTTTTAACCCTCTACACTAAATAGACGGCATTGGCGAGTATTGTAGTTGTTACAGATATGCCACCCCTGTGACTAATCGATCGAAATAAGGTTGAAAATCAGTGAAAAGTGTTCTTTTATCTGCATTCTATAAATATGGTGAATATAAGATGCTAAGCTTTTCCCCTTGAAGCAGATGCTAAACAGGGAGTGTGTTTTGCCTAGGCTCGAGGGGCTGGGCGCTGCAGATGTTCAGAGTGAGGACGACCAGGGAACAGACTCCGAGCTTGACCTCTTAAACTGGCAGCAGCTGGTGGGGAAGGAGGTCCTCGCTGGTCTGAGGCCGCATGAGATTAAAAGGCAGGAGGTCATCAACGGTAAGCTGATTTCTCAACGTTAGCAGAACATTTAGCCTGCTTTCTGCAGAGTAACATATCCACCGTCCTTGAAATTGGTCTTATCTGTATTGTCGCGTTGTTGTGTTTCAGAGTTGTTTTGCACAGAGCGCGCCCACGTGCGGATGCTGAGAGTTCTAGATCTCGTCTTCTACCAGAAGCTCTCCAAAGAGGCCATTCTGCCTCCCGCCGACATCAAGAACATCTTTACAAACCTGGAAGAGATTCTACAGCTCCACGGTACGATGTAATGTAATGGAATGTAATGTAACATAAAAACGACATTAAAACATAAAAACTAACCAAGAACGGGAACACAATTCAACTACGTCACATTACACTGGCATCTGATGGAGCACCTTGAAGCACAGCATCTGACCCCATACCCAATATTGGTATCCGTGTATCCCTACTGATGCATGGTACAAATATATACAACTGCAAGTACAATTATATGTTTTCTTTTCTAAGGAAGCAATAAAACCATCAACATTATTTACAAAATTCACATAGATGTAAACACTCAAACTACTTAACCATTTAAGTGTAATAGAGAACTAGAACCTTAACACGTAGGGTACTGGTATCTTGGGTACCTGTATCTTGGGCGGTCCATGGCCGTGTATTCCTGTTATCTGATGTACACCCACATGTAATCACTGCTCTTTGGCCTCTTTTTTGAATTTCAGTTTCAATATTGGAGCAAATGGCAGCCGTTCGGAAGAGGAATGAGTCTTCAGTAATTGATCAGATAGGAGACGACTTGCTCTCATGGGTGAGTATAATATTTAGCCTAAAATTGTAACCCCCACCCCACAAAACCTTTTCCTCCGTTGAATACATTTCAAGATGAGTGATGCGGTATGCGAAAACTGTACTCCACACAAAGAAATTGAACTATTGCCTGAAATTGCTTTACATTGTCCAGGGAAAGTCGGTATGAGATTGCTTTTCCCTTCGTCTCAAACATCCACATGCTTTATGTATACAAAATTGGAGTTAAGTATAGATTCGGTAAAGGCTAATTAAGGTCAATCTCTTTCTCATCATCATTTTTAATTTATTTTTCAGAAGAAGAATAGGTGCTGTATTTAAATGCAAGCATTTCAGTGGAAAGATGTGGATTTTCATTACGTGTAGAAAACATGTCCAAATTACAAGGACCAATTTCTTTAGACTGTTTCCATGTTGATGAGTTGAGGATTTGTTTTCAATGACTAAAATGCTTAATTTGTGTCATAATTGTGTACGAAACCCACCTTGAGATCCACAATGCTACATTTAATTCTACACACTGGTGTTTTAACCACGGGCTGCATTCAGTTCTGACACTCATTCAGCATTTCAGTCTTCAAAAGCAAATCCCCACTCATGGCATTTCAGTGTACAGAAGAAGAGACATTAAAACAGTCTAATGAAGGTTTTTGCACACTACGATTGAAGAGCAACGTCTCCGTATTGCATTTCACGTTTCCCTGTAATGATTGCATTTAAATGTGATACAACTCCTTTTCATATGTTACAAATTGCATTGCATTAAGGTTATTAAACCCTCATGTTGGATTATAGCAGTGGCACCAAGGTAGACAATTTTAATCATTAAATTGCAATTCAAACAAGGTCTTAAAATTGATGACATCATCTAGTCTAATTGTCTTATAGTCCATCGTACATTAACCCATACTGCCTGGCTCCACAGGACTTTATTAGGGTAAAAAATACCCTAAGGGCCTCATCTTATTTAGTCTACATTCAAACATAAGTCCCAGCCCCCTTCTGTGAGTTACTACTCATTGTAGCCCAATTGGTGGTAAATTACCATGGCAACTACCCCTGACCCAGATTGACTTGGTGACTGACTGTGTACCCTGCTCTGTCCTGTCGTGTCGTGGCTGCTTCCAGTTCAGCGGTGGAGAGGAGGAGAAGATCAAGCAGGCTGTGGGGACGTTCTGCAGCAACCAGCCCTTTGCTTTGGAGATCATTAAAACCAAGCAGAAGAAGGACTCACGCTTCATCTCCTTCATTCAGGTAGAAACTCACCAGGCTATGTGATCGCTCTTCTGAGGTAGTCATGGGAGCAGACATGCTCTTACAGAGTTTGATAATAATGGTCTCTATGTCATATTGTTGGATTTGTGATAGCATGACTGATGTTTCAAGGCCGTCAATTGTTGAATAAGGAAATGAATTACATTAATATCCGTTGGCTATGCTTTCTATTGCAAATGTTGTATTGTGTACCATGACAAAGAGATCACATCCATCTTAGTTAGTAGCTGGACTCACTGTTGAAATTGCCGAAGTGAAGTAGTTACGTAGTAAAAAATACGTTTAATGTGATATCTGATTGAAACACCGTAATTGTATAGAGGCTTATTTATTTTTCCTGCTCATTAATTAGCGTTTCTTGCTGTCATACTTGAAAATACTATTTGATACTAATTGAGATACTATACTTTTAAGATTTTGTAATTAATGGTACAGCTCCAGGTTGGTCGTACCTGGGCCTTTAGTCTAATTTCAAGTAACACATTAAAAAAATAATTATGAAACGTTATCCATATCATTTATTTATCAGAAGAGATGGGTTAGAGAGAACCATACAGCACTTATATCTGCAACAAATATGGGGCAGTATGACATTAGCATTTACAACGTGTGACATAATGGAACATGTACTTTCACCGTTAAAATGTCAGACATTTGTTGTCGCTACTAAGTAGAGTTAAATGATGCAAGCTATTTAGTGTAGCAAGTCTGACCCGGCTTTTTGTATTTTAACTTTATTTGCAGGAGGCGGAGAGCAACAGACTTTGTCGCAGGTTACAGTTGAAGGACATCATCCCTGTCGAGATGCAGCGGCTCACCAAGTACCCCCTGTTACTAGACAACATCGTCAAGTACACAGGTAACCACAGTCTGACCTAAACACATTGAAAATTACACTGTCTCTCATGGGGAGACAGTACGGTCCTGTTTTTTATTTCAACTTAAAGTGGAAGTTCATAAGATCAGCTGTGTTGGGTGAATGAAACTACAAAGTCCCAGAATTCCATTTGAAACTGCAAGGTTTTTGTTGTTATGTGTACCGTCATCTTCTGATCGATTTGTCACTTGAGGTGATGGGGATATTTTTCTGTTCTTTTTGTGAATTCATCCATATCGACAGTTTACTGACCACAACTAGCTACGCTACTCTATCAAATTCACTGCGACTGCCTTCCACTTCCTGCACATACCCAATCTTTGCATTCTTGCCGGACCCCGATGGAAACACCATATAGAGGTGCAATGTGTAGCAAATGTGACATTTTTTGCCAAAATAATGTTACAGATTACCACTTTAAACTAAATGAGAGGGAAAAAAGAAATATAATTTCAAATAAGTAAATTACATTTCCCAAAGTTTAGCTACAAATCAAACCATTCAATTTGGCTAATGACCACGTACATATTCAGAATACAGTTTTCTTGTTTTGTACCGTGGCCAGGCCTGCTGTACTACACACGCCAACTTTATAACCCATTAGGTCAGCCTGTCACATGTTGTCCCTTTTACTTCCAAAGGCCACTTACCCTCGTTCTCTCGTGGCTCTTTTACACACTCCCGTTCAGTCGGATCCTCCCCTGGGTGGCGTTGACATGAGTAGTGTTGGCGTGCTGCTCCTACCGGGCCGCCTCATCACACACAGCCTGTGATGTGCTCACAGCGGCGTAACTGATAGCCGTTTCTTCTCCATCGCCACCGGGCCTCTGCTGTGCCTCTGCTGCTGGATCCCAGTGACCAGAGGACTTAGAGGGCAGCCAGAGGACTGGCAGAACTTTGATTTTTTTTCTGGAAAGCAGGGTTGCCTCCTGGGCAGCCTAGCTCGCTGCTCTGGTAGTGGATAACCGTGTAATGACCGTTCTCCGGTGGCTCTGTTGTCCGTTAGCTGAGGAATGAGTTTAGAAAACATTTAATTTACTTGGGTACCTGAATTGATCATGGTTGTGAATACCCTTTGCGCCATGGGATGATCGCATAATTAATTGAATTGTGTGTGTTGATGAATTAACGTCCGCGATAACAATATAACATATAAGAAATAATCAGTGAATCATTTATTATCTTGTGCATCACCATGGAAACAAACACAAGACAAATGGTAGTCCTCTTCCTCTAATCTAAATGCCAAATGTTGCAGTAGGCAGTTGGTATCCAACTCTTCATGAAGAAGAGAGAGAGAGAACGGGGGAGAAATAAGCGAAGCAAATTAAGTCTTATTAGAAAAGGGTATATGGCTGAATGCCAGACAGTGAATTACAGAGACAAATGGAGAGATTATCATTTTAATGGTCCTGGTGCAGTAATGCACATTTTGGGAAATGTCTCGCCCATTATTTGGTCCATCATTTTAATCTTGGCAAGGGGTTTGGAGTCACACAGTGAGAATGCACTAACGATAAAGTATAACTAGCTATTAAAAGATCATAACGCCCGCTGCGCTTTGTCATAATTTCTGCGAGTGATAGTCTGTTAATGGAGGGAGGAAATACCAATTTGCTGGACAGCCCCCTGCGGCGCTACGGAGACTTTTAGCTGTTGTTTGATGCCGTCTCTTTCAGACAACGCAGCAGAGAAAGACAAGGTGAAGCAGGCCAGCGACTGCTGCAGAAAGATCCTGAACCACGTCAATCAGGCCGTGAAGGAGTCTGAAGACAAGCAGGTGGAGCAATCTTCTCCTTTTATCTCCTCTTTTTCCAATTATGTGCACATTTCATCTCC
This sequence comes from Cyttopsis rosea, assembly GCA_900302355.1. Lineage (NCBI taxonomy): Eukaryota > Metazoa > Chordata > Actinopteri > Zeiformes > Parazenidae > Cyttopsis > Cyttopsis rosea. The sequence continues at coordinate 16,163 of OMKR01052822.1, forward strand.
CCAAATCTCCCGAGCTGAAGCCTCCCTTCTTAACACACTCATCCTTTACCCCTCTCACCTTTATCTGCAGAGGTTGGAGGACTACCAGAGGAGGTTGGACCTTTCCTCCCTAAAGCAGACTGACAACCCCATGATCCTGGAGCTCAAGGTAAGGTCTACATTGAGGTGTTGGCCTGACTTGAATCTAGCACCGATACTAACGTTTAGTATGTGTGAGGTAGGAAGGTGAACCAGGATCACTTACTAATGCAGCATGTCTTCTTCTAGAACCTGGATCTCACCAAGAGAACAATGGTGCACGAGGGGCCACTGTCCTGGAAAGTCAACAAAGACAAAACTATTGGTATGATATTAAACCTATATAAGTGTCCACACACACAGTGAGGTATTGATGGTATACAGCTCAGGTTTTCCTTAAAACTGGAACGGTAAAGGTCCTGCGTATTAACCTTTCACGCTCTCTCTCCTATCAGAGTTGTACACACTCCTTCTAGAAGACATTCTGGTTCTGCTGCAGAAGCAAGACGAGCGTTTAATCCTCAAGTGCCACAGCAAAAACCTGACGGGCACAGCAGACACCAAGCAGATCTTCAGCCCCATCATCAAACTCAACACGGTTCTGGTCCGCTCCGTGGCCACAGGTCAGTGACTCTGATCTGCATTTAAAGTGGAAATCCATAAGAAAGGCGGACCCCGTCACCAACAATGGAAACGGCACATAGAGGAGCACATGCACTGCAATCCTAAAGCTCAAGGACTTTCAAACATACAGTACACAAATCAGCCTCATACATACAGTACTTTTGAGTAGCTGCAGATCAGTGATAGGCTCTCTGAATGGTATTCTGAATGACGTTCATGAAGCTTGTATCTGTAAAAGCATAATAAAAAATAAAAAAACATATTATGCATATAAAGCAAATTACTTTCTTCTAAAGTGCCAGCTAAATGAATATGGGATAAACGTCAAATATGCGATTTTTGAACAAAATGAATTGCTTACCACTTTAAATTTGGCACAGATTCTCAACATCGGCACACATGTATGATAATTTGATATGGCAATTCTTCTTTTGTGTGCGTAGAGTAGGGCAGAATAACGTAACGTATTTGTCTTTTTCTCTCCCACCAGATAACAAGTCGTTCTTCGTGCTCTCCATGTCAGACAACGGACCCCAGATCTATGAGCTCATGGCACCCACGGTCTCGGATCAGAGAACGTAAGTAACAATCCCCGAGTGTTCGTAAACCTGTTGTTTTTGCGTTTGACGGGTGGCAGCAGTTAAGTCACCTAATGACCGGTTGGCATCTCCTTTCACCAGGTGGCAACGTCTCATCACGCAGAGAGCCGACACCATGAAGGTCAAACCGCACAGCGTCATACCGTTACCTCAGACCGAGTACGTCGCTTAACGTTTCTACGAATGCATTGGATGGTGTCAAGTGTTGAGCTTGTGACTCGACTGAATCTTCTGCTTTTGTGTTTCATGTCAGCGGGGAGCGAGACGGTGTGGAGATCATTACAGCGGGTGTTTCCAGACTGAGCAAAGACCCAGATCGCACATCCACTGGAAGCACGCAGTCAGGTAAAGCCACCGTCGTGTTCGGCGTGAGGAGTGCTGAACCCAAATATAATATCCTTGTTGGTTATTATAGTTAATACCCAATTTAAGGTTATACTCAATACCTCTGCATTTCTTTGGCAATAAAAAAAAAGTTGCTTCCTCCATAGATAAAGGTTGCTCAACTTGAAACTCTAGGCTGAATCTAGTGTTGTGGTGCTGAGGATGAGCCAATGAACTGAGGTTACTTCCCTTAACACCAAAGGTTCTGAACCTCACCAGACTAGTCCTCTGCCACCCCCACCCCCCCACCAAAAACAATTATTATCTGACTATAATAAACTGTTGTATAGCATAGTATAATAGTATGAGCGCATAACTAGGCCACATCTATCTTAAACCTTGCTGAATAAAATGCTAATCTTACAACTAAACTATAATTCACTTTTATTAGTGAGGGTGAGTTTGAATATTGTTTGGGGGAAAAAATGTAAAGCAGTCAAACAAGCAATACAATACAAAAATATATATTTTTCATGCGAACCCCCTGTAATGCCTTCGCGGGCCCCTAGGTAGAACCCAGTTTGTAAACCCCTCCCTTCCACCACCTGCCGCCTTCTCAGATAAAGAGAGCGGCACAGCTTCTAGAAATGCGATGCAGAGTTCTCTGCCCGGCAACAATCCCTTTGAAGGAGTGAAGGCTGAGGAAGAGGAGGAGGAGGAAGGTTTCGTGGACCCGGAGCTTTCGTACCAAGTGGCCGAAGACGGCGGCGACGGAGACTCCTTCAACCTCTTCCCTTCCAAAGCGGACGAGGCATTAAAGACATGTAAGCGACCCCGCGCGCCTCCACATTCCCTTACGGGCTCTTGTATTTGTCTTTTGATTTTAATATAATTTCTGTTTCTCCCGTCTCGCCCTCCAGTGGCTGCCTTGAAGCAGGTGTTGGTCACTCAGCTCATGTCTCAGGAGGCCAGCGAACGGGCCCAGCGCTCCTCGGGAGCCCGTCTCCTGAGGACCACCTCCCTGCGAACACCTGTGGACAGCCGCGCCCGGGTAATGGTCCACAACGGCTCGGAGAGGACCCGAGCTCAGAACGAGGACCCGGGTCACGACCTCGGTTCCGGGGACACGGGCTTCTTCGACTCGCCAGAGGACTATGGTGAGTCAGATCCGCAGCCTGACGTTCGGGGGCACGCAGAACCACAGTGAAGGCTTCTAGGGACATTGTAATGTTGTGAAGTGCCGTTTGGCTGCATGTTAAAAAGTCCATATGATGTTCTTTTTTTGTGATTGTTCATCCATATTGATAGCTTACTGACTACAACTGCCTATGCCGATTTCTCAAATTCACTGCTCTTGCACATACTTGATTTTTGCATTCTCGCCAGGAAAGGCGGCGGACCCCGCCACCAACAATGTAAACAGCATATAGAAAGGAGCACATGCATAACGCAAAGACATTGAATGGCGGTTTCTTATAAAGTTCAAGCTAAATAAAGGATAAATATCAAATATGGGATCTTTTTTTAACAAAATAATCTGACGGATTACCACTTTAACAATCTCATTTTACCCTTTTGTAATTTTTCCCTCTTGTCCTCCCAGCGGGATACCTGGTCCTGGAGGGCTACGGCGGCCAGGGGGAGAGCAGCACGGACGACGACATCATGGCGGCGACCACAGGGAAGCAGCTCAGCACGTCGCGTGGCTGCGCCGCCGACTCCGGGATCAACCTGAGGTTCTCCTCAACGTCTCAGGCCGGGAGCCTCTCGTCCTTCAGCAGACAGGTGCTCTCGCATCTACGGAACCTGCAGGCCAACCTCAGTTATCTGAAGGTGAGCTTCTGTCTCGCTCTCTCTCTCACTCTGTCTCCAGGGTGTCTGCAGCTCGTTAAAATGTCTCATTCTGTTTCACAAATATTCTGCCTTAAAAGTCATTAAATTCTGAGCTCTTAATTTCATGTTTTGTTTCTTGTTTTTATCTGATTTTATTTATTTTGATGACCAGTTTTCCTGCATCAGAGTCAACATTTGTATTGTTATAAGAGAAAGGCGATTTCTCCCAAAAAAGTTGCGTTAGAATTTGTCTTTAAAAAGTATTAAATTTAAAACCTTAACTCATACCTGAAGACACCCTGATCTCTCTCTGACACACATGCTGTTTGTTCATCCTGATCCTGATCTCAGGATTGACCAGTTGTTTTCTTTTTTTTATTCTCGAAGGAGGTTGAAGCCAAATATAATAATTTAATACGCCAAAGGTCAGAGAGGTCGGCACCGGACACGGACGGAAACAAAGGTCGGTGACATAATCTTCTATACGGCAGAAAAGAAAAAGAAATGTCTTTCTGAGTGTCGGTACAGTTTCTAATCCCAGATCTCCGTCTTGATCTTTTCCCAGATAAGAGATAGTGGAGCTCCGAGCCCAGGCCCCCGGCGCCGGTCCCAAAGAGGAAGTAACGACTTTGTGGTCATTTCCAACTTCCTGTATCTCGGACTTCCCGGACTCCCCCCATAAGCTTGTCCTCTCACTGCTGAGCCCCTCCCTCCATCGCCGTCGCCCACGGTTGCCACAGAAACGAGAGACTGAGCACGAGCAGAGACGGTCCGAGGGCGGGGCGGGGCGCGTGGTGCGCTCCCCCTCCATCAGCACAAGGCAATCAGGGAAGTGGGATTGCCCCCAAACTTTGACCCTCTTCCATTCTAACACCCACCCCAGTACCCCCCTCTAATCCCAGACCTCCCTGCAATAAAGAGAACTTATACCAAAATGTACAAATGTGTGTTTAGAATATATATATATGAAACACAAAACAAGAAAAGGAAAAATTTTAAGATAATGTATTAAGATTTTTTTTTTAATCCCAAGATGTATTTATTTTCTTTCTTTTCCATTTTTTTTTTAAAGTGTTTCTTCCCACAATGCTTGCATGCGTTTTTTTTGGCCATGGTGTTCAGACCTTTTTGGCTGCTTATCCTGCTGCCATCACACAGGGTTGTGTGATATTATTTCTTTTTTTGTTGTTGAGTGCATGCTAGTATCCCAGTATTGAGTATTACTCAGACCCAGATGAGGATGAGGCTACGGATAGATTCTAACGTGTTACACTCATAGAATCATGATTAAAAATATAGAATTTCACCGAAAATTCTAGGTTTGGTGTTAACTAGAATGAAGAGTCGAAGGCTCTGATCTGGTCCTATTGCATTTCTGTACTCTCTCGCTCTCTCTCTCTCTCTATCTCTCTGCAATGACTCCTCTGCTCCTCCCAGCCAATCTGCGTGACATTCTTCTTCTTCTTCTTTTCCAACACACGCATGGCTGTCATCCCCCTGTTGTTGTTTTTTTACTTCTTTGTGCTCATTTATCCCCCTCCGCTCTGCCGTTCTTTCCCTCTGCCTTACATCTGACGGGTTTCCTGCCTGATCCTCTCTCTAACCAGGAGCGCTGATGCTCTTCTCGTATTTTGGCTCCAGACAGTATTGCTTCTTCTTCCTCTCCTCCTACTGCTGGTGACACTAAGCTGACTGCCTGATATTCTAATAATGTCACAAAGTTCAACATATATTGTACAATGATCAAGTTGGAAGGCTATGCATAACTTTAATAAATAAATGGTGCCATGCCACATTCCAAAAAGGAAACTCGCTCTTCCGTTGCTTTTCTCTGTATTTATAAATGTGTTGCTCTGTGAGTTAAATAAGTTCCTCATATGGTCCTAAAAAACGGATTGTTGTACTAAGGTTTTGCAGTTTTCCAGTTTTATATCAACTATTGTTTCAACAACTTTGAAATCACAGTTTAGAAATTGTTTTGATTTATTTGTTTCTTTTGGCAATTTTAGTTTAATAATCACAGTCCTCCTAACCATCCTCATACTTTGTTTGGTGTCATGGATCTTTACCTTAAACATAAAATTTTAAACATTCTTTGAGCTTGATGTGAAGAAATTGATTTTTTTTAGGAAGAACAAGAAATATGAATTGCAATATTCCTTCAAATAATTCTTACGAATTGCCCTCTCTCATTCGAGCTTTAGTGGTAAGGTGATGACAATCACTATAAAAAGCATTAATCCTCTCAAAGAAAAAGCAGATATCGCTGGGCTCTGAGCCAACAGGTGATATGGAAGTGACCACTAGATGGCAGACTTTTACCATGCAACAGCAAAGCGCAGGGACCCACCCTGAGCCCTGCAGTGACGGTGGCTTTTCTTCCAGCAAAGGTTGTTAGAAGCCAAACACAGATTTTATTCTATGGAAAATGTCAACTAATGAACCGCCTTAGCCCTGTTTGCACTTTTCCGTTTGAATATTTGGAAACACCCCCAAGACATCCCCTAAGGCGGCACAGCGGCTCAATGGTCAGCGCTGTTGCCTCACAGCAAGAAGGTCCTGGGTTCAAACCCTGGCCGTCCCAGGTCCTTTCTGTGTGGAGTTTGCGTGGGACTCCTCCGGGTGCTCCGGTTTTCTCCCACCACCAAAAGACATGTATGTTAGGGGGTTAATACTCCTGTCGGTGCCCCTGACAAAAAGATCTGGAGTTGGTCCCCAGGCACTGCACTGCAGCTGCCCACTGCTCCTAGGTGTGGGATGGGTCAAATGCAGAGGACATATTTTGTTGTATCCTACTTGTACAATGACGTAGAGATATTCTTTCTATTTTAAGACGCCAATGAACCCGACGTAATCGGTGAAGAAATCCCCCCTTTTCAAGGAAAGAGCAAAGCGGTCTTGCAGCCGGCGTCGATTCGTCGTCACGGTGCGCCGGATCGAAAAGGATGGAATGTGAATGGCGTGTTTTTCTCCCTCTCATCTGCTCTCATCTCATCTCATCTCATCTCATCTCATCTCCTCCTCCTCCTCCTTCGACTGAAAGCCCGCCGCGCCCGGAATAGAGGAATCGAGAGGTGGAGGAGAGGGTTCTTCAAAGGAGGGGCTATTTAAGGCTCTGTGATGGAAGTTGAAAGACGTGAATGGCGGAAGTCAGAGGGAAAAGAGTAGAGAAGAAGGGCAATTAAGAGTTAAAAAAAAAAAACCGATAATACAAAGGAGGGAGGACGGCGGCGACGGATGAAGAGGGCACGGGAGTCGGGAGGAGAGCGGTAATTGATAGTCGCACATCCCTCGTGCACCTGTCAGCGAGCTAATTGGAGTGGTGGAGACAAAGAGGAGAGCGGTGTCAGTCACATCAGAGGCCTTCGGGAGGGCAGGCTGTGTCGAGCGGCATCTCATCCGCCCCCTCACACACACACACACACACACACTTCAGCACCCTGACTTATGGCAGCAATATTTGAGATGAAAATGTACTTTATCCTTTGACACGGAAAAAGGCCCTACGTTATAAAAACCAATGCTGAGATGGGATGTATGGCTGATGTTTGCCACCGTGCAGATGTTTCCCCACTCCTGATTTTTTTTAATTTTATTTTTTACTTGTGTCACCCTTGAAGTAGAATGTAAAACAGAACGAAGACGCCCACACACACTTTTAAGTCGCGGATATATGCATAATTCAAAAAGCGCTGGGAAACCGGGCTGATGTGTTTACCTGATACTGCTCCCGCCTTGCACCAGACTAAGTGCTGCAGATGGGGAATGGGAGGCGTGTCGCCGTAGTGGTCGCTGAGGGGGCTTAATTCTGCGATAAGGATGCTTGACTAAATAACTCACGAGTGGCAGGAAACAAACAAGAGGCATATCGTCGAAAGATTTCCTTTTCTTTTTTTCTTTTTTTCTTCTCACACCTATTTCCCCAAAGAGCTCGAGCAATCATTAGGCTCTCACCACGTGTGCAAACAATTGAGACGAGTGGCGACATAATAAGCAAACACAAGCAGACACACCGAGGCGTGCGCACGTAAACAACGTCCCCAAAGGCCCAGTATCAGCTTCCCATCAAAATGCAAATTCCATTACTCGCTCACTTATTGCCATCATTTTTCATGTCTTATGTGCTTATGGATGGGTGTGTCATTATTATCACCCTTCATCCTGGCCACCGTCCAATCTGTGGCGTCGGATCACATTCGCGGTGTCATTGCATCGAGTGCTTTCGATACCTGATCCTGTCCTAGGGTTAAAGGGGTAATCCGCAAGATTATTTAGGTATAATTTTGTTGAACAATCTGGTATTTGGTACTTTTTCTTAGCTGAAGCGGGGGGGGGGGGGGGGCGGAATCCGCA
>OMKR01052829.1:0-23080 GCA_900302355.1 Cyttopsis rosea
CCATGAGAAAAGCAAAGCACTGTCAGCGGTGACAACCATGTCCAATGTATTTGGTGTGTGTGTTGGCTGCAGAGTGTATTTGTATTTTGCATGAGCTCCAGACTGGAAGCCAGATGGATTGTTGACACACACACACAAAGCCACATATTCTCTGGAATACAAAAATATATACACACAATCTGTCCATCACACACCTTCTCAGGCACACACACACTCAGGCACATGCACACACACATTCTCTTGCTGTCCATCACAGTCATTCTCAGACCAGTGCACACACAAACAAAACAATTCTGACTTTCCTTTCCACAAGTTCCCAACAAAATCTGTCTTGTGTGTTGCAGTGGAGAAATGCATGAGCTCCATGCAGACAGGGACCCAGATGGTGAAGCTTCGCGGCGGCTCCAAGGGTCTGGTGCGCTACTTCTACCTGGACGAGCACAAGTCCTGCATCCGCTGGAGGCCTTCACGCAAGAACGAGAAGGCAAAAAGTGAGTGGGGAAACCTCATCACAAATATTGTACTCTCCATATTGTATCAGAGCAGACCTTGGGGTCAGACCCCACGTGGGGTCACTCGATATTCACACAGGGTCATGGGACGTAAGACTAAGAAGTGATGTTTGACGATGCCGTTCTCAAATTCATATTAACGAGTTGTCTAATATGCGATGTGAAAACTGTCAGTTTTAAAAGTAGACGAAGGAAGATTGACTATTTAGCCTCGATCTCTTGCTTTCTTAGCTTAAATGTGAATTGTAATGCCTGAAAAATGAATGGTGCTAGCTACAAAATAATAATTAAAGTTAAAAAAATAACAATATTTGTCACTTTGTTATAATGGACCTAAACATGGGTTTGTGCTCTGGGCGTTGGTGTGGGCATTCCACTGACGTTTGAGTTGGTTAAAGACAACGCTGTATTCATCTATATTTACATATTTGGATTTTCTCCTTTCTAAAGATGTACGCAGGTCAACTTGTCAAAAAATACCACAACGTTTGAAAAGGAGATTACGCAGCAGGTTTTCAAAGGTTGTTATTGTGTTCTTTGAGTTAAAGGATAGATTCAACACATTAAATGTTGGTTCCCATCATAAGTTGTATCTGATATTCAGGTGTAAACCAGTTTTGCATGCATTATACTGACCAGTTTAATGCATTGGTTTTATATTTATGGATCTTACTGTGTGTAAATAGCATATCATATTCATATTTTTGTTTTAATAAACCCCTCATGTGTCCAACCGAACCCTCATTCCCTTGGGGTTTGGATAAATGAGGTTCCACTCTACCCCTTTCAGTGTTGCCTGGTTTCTAACTACAGTAATATTTATTTCCTGGTGTGTTCAGTTGTTAATTCCAAGCCAGTATGTCTGGGTGTCTCATGGAGGCTTAGGGGTTTGTTTTCCTGTAACCCCCCCCACCCCCTTAGCTGCCATGGGACCTAATAAGCTCCTTATGTAGCTTCAATTATTCATTCACTTCAATCTGCACGGCCAGCGCGCGCAAGCACACACACACTTCAATGGCAGCATGCCTCATGAGTGAGCTAGCTAAATTAAATTTTTGACCAGAACAGTTTGACAACTTATAAAAAATAGGTTTATGTGAAAGTCATGTTAATTGAAAAAGGAGTTGATTTCTTTGTAAAAGGCTGAAATTAAAAAGATTGACAAGGATGATTGATTACAATTCAGGCGCTCTAAATGTACTTGCCATATTTTAAAGGGAACGTGTTGTTATAAGTGTTATATTCAGTGTGATTATATACATTAGATACATTATATTATGACAATGATAACGGTAAAATCCATTAGTAAAGGAAAGTGTTTTGTTTCATATTCTTATATTTTCATATAAGAAAATTAAGATGGGACAGTTTCTTCTTATGGGCGACTTGCATTCTGTGTGAAATGTAAAGCCTATTCAACCAAGGGTCCCCTGACCAGTGTGTGACTCTTGGACATGCGGAACCAAGTGCAATGGAACGTTCTGCAACAAATGTTAAACAAGCCTCTCACAAGCTTTAATCATCACCACTCCCCTCCAATGCCACACCAACCCCGCACCACTCCGACGGTCTGTCTGGGAGCATTCGAACCCCACCTGTGCACTCCAAGGCCAGACCACCTTCTGTGTCGGAGGTTGGCATTGGACTGGTGACCAGATCAGCAAGCGCAGGGACTCTGGATGGTAGTGCCATCAAAGGACAGTTCTTGGGTACCATTAAAATTTTTGAGTCCCAGACAAATTATCAAGATCTTAAGAATACTAAGGTGATCTTGTCTTCGGGGTCATTAAGATTATGCTCCCATCACCAGTAGTCATTTGATTTCAGATGGTCAGTTGTAATCAGTCCCAGAATACTCACTGTTGTGAGTCTTGGCTCTTGTAGTGTGTGCTAGAATCCCAAGATGTGTGATCCCCTGTGGTCACCCTCCTTGATAAATCCTTTAATGTGTGCACTGCCGAGATGGACAGCAAAAGTGTTGTTTGATGCTGTCTTTTGAAGTCTTTTAGTCTATCCCTCTCACAAGGAAACCAGACAGACCACCAGACAAGGAGCTATTCGTTCTTCTGTGGGTCCAACTAGCCACCTCCTGGCCAAAGCAAGCAATGCTATTGAGGGAACTTTACTGTGGTCTCCTCCTCCCACAATAGATACCAGAACTGATGTTGTGCTTGAGAAAAAGAAATCTATCAATATCAATATATTCTCATAGATAATTTATGGTTGGCCTGACATACAGGAAAACGCCTATGCGAAGCCATTTCCAATACATAGTATAGTCACATGGGAGTTCATCCGGAAATGTAGCAGCAGCTTGTTAACGTCCACCTTTGACAAGTGACGCTGGATGTGCAGGCTATCCCCAATCATCCACAGCCTCCATATTCACCAACTGCGTGTGCACTTACACACACATACATGCCTGATTTTCGTAGGAATAACAGATGCTTGCTTATGCCGTCTGTATACGTTTGAATAACTATAAATGTATGTATAATAAATATGATAAAACCACTGGAAGGACATTTTGAAATTTCTAACCAGTGATCGACTAAATGATGCTCAAATTTGGAAGGTAGAACATATTACTAAATATTTGCTGACTTTTACATCCACAACAGTGAACATAACCTGACGGCTCTAAAATGAGCTCCACTAGAAAATTAGGCGCATTCAGCAAAGATACATCGGCTAGACATTCAGCCATGGTCCATAACGATGATAACTATACATCATACATGATGATAACTAACAGCTCTACCAAAACATGAAATGGAGAACTGCACAATCATGAAAAAAAATTAATCTAGTAAATAACTATTATATTTGCCTGAACTAATAATATTAATTCCCTCCATTTAACTTCTCATGTGTCCAAAACTATTAGTCCATGCTGGAGTAATCTATCAGTTCAGTTACACCATTTCCCTTATTGGAGGGGTGGTGGGGTATAATTATCCTTTGCCTCTCTTTGCCTCTAACTTCTTGTCTCTGGTCCTGGTTTACCGTACTACTTCACTCACCATCGCTTTCTCTCTCTCCACCAGTCTCCATCGACTCAGTCCGGGAGGTGTGCGAGGGCAACCAGTCGGAGATCTTCCAGCGCTATGCCGAAGGCAGCTTCGATCCCAACTGCTGCTTCAGCCTGTACTACGGCGAGCACGTGGAGTCGCTGGACCTGGTATCGGGCACCGGGGAGGATGCCCGTACCTGGATCACCGGCCTCAAGTACCTGATGGCAGGCATCAGTGATGAGGACAGCCTGGCCAAGAGGCAACGCACCCGCGACCAATATCCTCCATCTGGCGAAAGCCCGCCACATGCAGGAGTGTGTGTTAATATTGCATGGCGTAATGTTAACAGATTGATATTATGCAGAGTAACTATTTAACTATGGTAGCTAATTGGGGCGCAAAGTAATATCCTTACACATAGAGTTGTGATTCAAGTTCTGTATTTTTTCTCTAAACCGTATAATGGATCAGATGAATTTGTGTTTATTTTTGGATCAAACACTCCAAGTTACTCTCTGTTCTACTAATGGAGGCTTATTTTTGTTATATTTGCCGCAGAGTGTTTCTTTTTTGATCTTGCTGTTTTTTCAACCCTCCCTCCAAACAGCAGCTTCCATAAAACTAGCGTTATCACAATGCATTGTGGGATACGCTTGCCAGCATGGGTCTCCAGCGTTTGCATTCTACGATATTTAAACGGATGTAGTACATCATGCCGGTACTTTTCACATTCTATTTTATGCATACCATAGTTTCAGCCATACTGAATACGTGTATGTACTAAATAATATGTTAATATATGATTTAGATTTTTTTGCTTGTTTACTTGTCTTTATGCTCAAAAAGTTCAGTTCGGTCATGAGCACCGTCTCTTCCCTTTCGGGCCTGTAGCTTCTCCCTTTATCCAGTTTAAAACCCAGAGTTTACTCGCTTTTCCCTTAATAAACACCGTGCTCACGTGGCTGAAGCAGACGTTTACGGAGGCCGATAAGAACGGCGACGGCAGCCTCAGCATCAGCGAGGTCCTGCAGCTCCTACACAAGCTCAACGTCAACCTGCCACGACAGAAGGTCAAACAGATGTTCAAGGTAAGAGAATATTGCACGTCGAAGAGAAAAAATAAAATAAATTACTTAAATCGTGTGCTCAAATGACAAAATTTGTTCCCTTGAATTGCAAATTTATGCCCTCGAATTCTCAACTAACAAAATAGTAGTGGTAAAAAAATGACGCCTGCATGGATTTGCATGATGTTCTTTGCTTGCAGAGCAGGTAAGAAATTTCTCTATTCTTTAACTTTCCGCAGAAATGTGCTGTTCTGGCCAATTCGAGAATTAATGAGTTAAAACATATTTTGAGGGAACAGATGAGTAATTCAAGAGCATCAATGAGTTTATTTGAGGGAATTAATTAAGTAATTTATGGCCATGAATTAGGAATTTGAGGGAATGGTTTCTTGGACATTTTTCTTCTGTGGCACCTTATAGTAGTATTCAGTGTGTTATTCACATTTGTACCAGCATTGAGATAAAAACAAACAAAACAGACCTTTAAGTGGAACATTTTCTCTAATTTGTGCAGATGTGACATGCACCCTTCAAGCATACTACGGCATAAAATATCGAGCTATATTAAAATGTATCTTCATATAGAAATGTCTGTTTTTATGATGGTGAAATTGTAAGGCTACTACGCCTTTGCAGTCACTTACAGGGGAGCTTTGGTGTTAAAAAAAAGAAGAAAATGTAGCGGGGAACACCGATCACGTTTCAAATCCTGAACCTGAGAAGTGGAGAACCCGAGAATGTGCCCGGCCGGATGAGAGATCTGCAACAGATAACCGTTTCTAAAAGCTGCCGTCAGCTCTAAGAATGTATTTAAACCAAAGTTGTTTCAAGGGGGGGAAAGGACAGATGACGGGTATGGAGAAAGAAGAGAGAGGAAGAAGGAGCTGTAGGAAATCGCTATCGGTGATTGCTGAGGTGTCGGCTGGCAATTCTTTGCCGCCGTGACGGAATGTCATGTTTAAAACGTGCACTGCAACATGGTGTACGGAAATGCCGGCGACTAATTGCCAGTCGTCTATTTTTGTGTTCGATGTTCTCCAGCTTCTGTGGAAAGATTGGTATTCAACTGTTCTCTATATTGTATAGCGTGCCTGTAGTGTTCAATATCATTTCTACACTTGGACAGAGAGGACACAGCCACTGGACAGAGAAAGAGAGAACGGTGTCTTTCTTTGTGCAGCAGGGTAAAGTGAATGTGAAGTTTGCCTGTTGTGATCGTCACCTCCGATGACTGCATTCCAACGCCTGTCCTGTTCAACCCATTCGGCCTCAGGGAGCCGCAAACCAGTGTCCTTCAAATGACGCTCGCTCTCGCTGGAGCGTTGAACGTGAACACTTTTCTGTTGATGCAGATAATTTAACCATATCTGTGGTTCGTTTGGAGTTTTCCGTACACGGATTTGCAGATGACCAGAGTGAGAGTGCTCCCTTCCTCCATCCCTCCCTCCCTGCAAAACTGGTCTCCCTCCAAAACTGTCGGCGAGCTAATGAAATGAGAAACATTGAAACCGCCCTGGCTTGTTCTCCAAATCGTTATTGCTTTATATTCGTTGATGGTGACTCGATGGGGGCACGACTTGTTTGTTCGCGAAAGGGCGGTAAATGGGCTTAAGGAGGTAATTTGAGGCTACACGGCGACCCAACACTCAAACAAACCTGTAAACAAGCCTTGACTGATTGCTAATTTCACAGATGTTTGACTAACTTGTAGCTTAGCCTCTAACTCCCCTTTATAGGTAGACATTACGGGATTAGCCTGTGAGCTAGTGTGTCACCAACCCAGGCCCTGCAGACGAGCTAGCCTGGTTGCGAATGCTAAGCCTGGTGGCCTGTTGACGGTAATCCATATGGCGCTGCAAGGACACAGATGGCCTCTGGTGTATTTCGAGGTAAACACACAGGCATTCTGCGCTACTCTCGCTCGTATGGACCTGCACCAAGATCCGTGCGTTTACAAATGTGTTTGCTCATTTTCTGGCTGAACCGGCATCTACAGTAGAGTTCCCTGAGGAGTTGAGATTTTTGCCCGGCGGGTGGATATTTATCCTTGGTCATAAATCTTCCTCTCTCTGCTCTCAGGCTTTGTGAGTAACATTTAGCATTCCCTGAGCTTTACCCACAATTTGATTTAACAATTTGATGAAGGTAAAAAATGTTCAACAGGTGGAGTGTGTTAATAGCAGCATATACTGTAGCAGACACATTCCTTTTTATTCTGCTCTGTCGAGTGCGATAACTGGAGATCTTACTGCAAATTTTGCCCAGCTACAATAGAGTAGCTCTGCTCAGTGATTTCTTAGAGCTGAAGGTTCCAGCAATTGAGGTGACGGGGTTAGTGGAAAGGGGAGAATGGCAATTCTCACTGATAAATTAATCCATATTATCCGCCAAAGCTAAAGCTCCAAGCACTGGCATGCTAACTGCTTAAGTGCCCGGTTTTGGCATAATGAATGGGAGCGAATAAGTCTAGATTGATGTTTTCTGTCCAATTAAAAGGCTCTTATCCCCTGGCTTTGGCTCTTCTTTTGATTAACGACAACCTTTTTGAGGGCCACCGTGTGTGGCCAATTCATAACTTGATTAAACGGCCCAAAGTCTAGTCCTAACTTTTTCCAGTGTCTTTTCACACTGCATGGTGACTCACTATCTGTGTCCATCCGCGCCCGTCACCGACGTATCATGCAGCCTCATCATAGCAAGAATTAAGTGTCAACTGCAGCATGTACGCAAAAGGCCCTGGGTGTCTTTGGTTGATGTGAGGGGTGTGCGTTATGTGCCGTGTAGGTTTTGAGTGTGTGGGGGTGTGTGCGCTCTGCTCTGCTACTCGGTGGCCAATCTCCTGCCCGAGCAGACATCATGGTGGCCTCGGGTGAAGCCTGGCATGTGGAGCCAGTCGCAAACATGACGGCATTACTAAAGCGCAGCGAGGATTACGAGACCTCAAGTTCAGCTTCTGACTTTGGTCTAGTGAGCAAACCACAGGCCATACACACATTTTTGGGCCAGGTGATATGAGTGCAGTTTGATTACACAAATCCACCAGAGAATGTGACAATGCCGCATCTTCGAACGACAACTTATTTTTAATATTACAGTTATAATTTTGCGTTAGTGCCTCTTCCCAAGGAAAATAAGAACTGAAAGACATAAACAAATGGAAAATAATGATTGACAAAAAAACTGGTGTGTAGACTTAAGTGAATTGATAAATGAATGCTGCATCTTTTAAAATGTGACTCAAAACCATTGAAGAGTCCAAGCTTGTTGCCTGTTCCATAGACAAATACAATCTATTTAAACCTATCCCTATGCTAGTATTGGCCAATCTATTACTTGAACCTTAAAGTCTGTTAGTTTGGTTTAAATCAGAACATAATAATGGGCGAATGCTCAATTGCTCTACATTATTATTAGACATTGTATTCTACTTATGTGTCAGGAAAGCTGGAAAATTTTTTTTTTAAAGGTGCAGTGTGTAGACAGTTTAGTGGCGTTTTGCGGAACGATCTTGGCTGAAATTGAATATAATATTCAGAAGTATGTTTTAATTATTGTATAATCCCATGAAAATAAGAATCATGTTTTCGTTACCTGAGAATGAGCCTTTTATGTGTACATGAGGGTTGGAGCAGTTGGTTGCAATCTGCAATCTCACTGCTAGTGGCCGCTAATTATGCGTATTTGTATTTGATGTTTTCTGATACAAATACCCTCTTTTAGCCTGGTACTGGACTGATATCAAATACAAGTAAGTCGTTGCCAAGTCTCTTACCAGAAATTCCCTGGGGGTAAATCTATCTAACTGCAATTCCTTTAAATTTTTGCATTGTCTGTAAAAATAAATAAAATAAATGATCACATTGATTCTTAACATGACCAGTGGTATGTCCTTGAATGAGTCACAGAGGCTTTGCTTGCTCCAGAGGGTTTGTTCTTCGCAGCCTGTGATTTTCGATCACTTCCACATACATATGCTCAACACATTGTCATTAAAATGAGCCCAACACTCTTGGACCCTGTGCAGGAGGCCGACACTGATGACAACCAGGGCACGCTGGGCTTCGAGGAGTTCTGCTCCTTCTACAAGATGATGTCCACCAGGAGGGACCTATACCTGCTCATGCTCGCCTACAGCAACCACAAGGATCACCTGGACCCCAATGACCTGGCCCGTTTCCTGGAGACGGAGCAGAAGGTAAAACATACACACGTACACAATGTGTTGGAACAAGACTTGCCCGGTCCTCCTTGTTAAATTGCTCATGCTGTAGTTACGGAGCAGCGATGGACAGCAATTTTGAGGTCAATACAATGTGTGCACTGTATGCCCCCTCTCCGAATAGAGAACAGTGTCAGGTCCCAAGGTAGTAGACATCTACGGTATCTAACCTGGAGTTACGGGCCAACATTTGCTAACAAGTTCCAGTCCCAATTTTCCAAAGTTACAGTTATAAGCCTGCACTGTGAGATTCTGTCCCTCCCCTACAAAGCCAACAGTCTATATTCAGCCAATCTTCCTCCTTTCTATACTAATTCCCAATTCATCCAATGACCTTGTTTTGCCTTTGAAACTGCCCTTGCACTCTTACGAGCCGCCTTCTGCTGCCAAATCTGGCCAACAACCATCTGCCGGTTTCTACTCATTATCTGACCGAAACCCCACCCTTCCCCTCTGAACCTGACCGGACTCCCGCGTTCCATTTTCGCCCCATTGCGGGAGCCCCAAGTGCAGTGTACATAGAATCAGACAAAGCCATCTCTAATTTCCCCTTGGCACACCCTCTACCTAGACTCTTAACATGTTTCTTCATGATAAAAGGTATTAGTTACTCGTCACTGTGAAAGCTTTCCTGCAACACTAGGGCTGGGCGATATGGCCAAAAATGATAAAATATTTAATATCGTTCAATAACGATATATATCACGATATATATATAAAATAATTATTTTTTTTCTTTTTTTGACAGTTGTATGCCATGTTTTAAAAACACTTTTATTGGTGGAATGAAATAAACACTAGTCTTTAAAATAAAAATATGCATTGTAAAAAAAATTTCCAACAAAACTTAACAGCATTTAGCAACCTCTTTATTTAACAAAGTAAATATCAAAGAAAAATAGGGGTAAAAATCTGACGATAAAATGCTAAACATTTTTCTAATGAACGTGGCACAGTTGCACTGGTTACAAGCAGTAACCAGTGCAGCTGCTTTAATTAACATTTCACTAAAATAAAATTGAGATCAATTAAAAAAAACGAAATAAATATGGCAAGTAGACCTAAATATAAAGAAATTATACAGTGTGTGGGGTTGTCCCTCTTTGGCATGTCTCATCGACATATTTTAAACAATGAATATTTACCGTCTGCTTTGGGTCGGAACTTAAATATCCCCAAAAAAACGGCACATGTATTGTCAGCAATGCTTCATCTTTCTGCTTCTCCTCCGCAACGAGTCGCTCAGGACGCCGCGCTGCAGCTCCGTGTCGAGTCCGCGTGCCTACTTAGGAGCGTGGGGCAGGGCTTCTTTCTACTATATCGACAAAAGTGATTGGCTAGCGGTGAAAGGTCTGCTTTACATCGTCCAAATTGATTGGCTTTTCGTTGCCACTTAACGCGTCTATAAACAAACGGATAGATCTGCGGAAGACTTTATCGAAAATCGATAAAATCAAGCCTATTTTATTTCGACATAGAGGAAAAAAATATCGCAATAATTATTGTTATCGTTTTATCGCCCAGCCCTACCACTCACCCCCTAGCAATTGACTCCTAGAAAAACTCCAAAAAACTCCTAGATTTGCTAGATTTGACCTTTTATTTTTTGTGCCACTTCTCCTTGATGCCCTCGCTCGCTGCTTCTTCCTCCTTATTCTAAGAAGCTGCCGTTCCCAATACAACCAACCTGCTCTTCAGCTCAGCTTGCAGCACACTGATGCCCTCTTTCCTCTTAACCTGCTCATTTCCACTGTTTCTTAAGCTGCCTTCTCTGCTGAATAAGCCTCCCTATTTCTGTCATCTCAACTTTACTGAATCCTGCTTCCCATTAATCTTCCCTGACACAATTCCGAATCTCTCTATAACATAATTATAAATGATTTTGCCTCGTCTCTCTAGCTGTCTCGCAAGCAGTCCCCTTCAATTTGCTCAGTATTCCCGTCAAATCACTATTAATACAATTCCATCATTCTCAGCAGGCCCTGACCATTTAACCTTTGGTTCCTGCCCTACCAGTCTTTTCCCTCCTTAGCTGGCTAGCTATGCCATGCTCTCGACCACCCTGCAACAGAGTGCTAGAACCTGTCACTTATGCAATGGGGTATTGATATCGTGTGACTTTGAAGACATCCCTGATCATTAACTTAGATGACAAAATTTGTTATTTTACAACTTCATAATTCCATCCCTATATGATACCACTGATAAAGGCTAAATGACAATATCAAAATATCGCCCAGTTCAAATCCCTTGGCTGGGCTGCTGTTGGGATATGGGATTAGGTTGGTGATGCCACCAGACATGTTAAAGAATATGGGTCAGACTATTGACTGATTGTTAATATCCCCCTCTGGCCTTAGTGTACTATGTTTGTGGATCCCAATCTATATTTACGCAGCTCCTCCAGCATTCTATTCTGTTTTTATGAGTCAGGAGGACATTTAATCTGTTCCAGTTTGTTATGTGTATCACTCTATGGAAGTTGAGCAGTCTTGACAAAACAGTACAGTATATCAATTTCTTTCAGAGAATTGTTGGTTGTGCTACAAGCTACTTGTGGGCAGTCGCTTTTTGTGTATCCTCATGCAATTATAAAAACTACATGATAAACAGACCAACAACTAATAGTTGAAATATTTTTGTTAAATACCTGGGATTTGACAGGGCCACTGGCTTCCAAAGTTTGCTGGATGGTCTCACGAACAGAGGTTTTCATCTGGGAAATGAGTTCATACCACACACTCTACAATCTCACTCAATTTTGACTTTTATACACTGTAAGTGTCCGACCAGATGCTTAATGGATTCCCCATTATGGGCTCAGAAGTGGCGGTACATAGCCCATAATATTGGCAACATTTAAATGAGCTTCCAAAGGGCCTTTTGGTTAAAGTACATCTCCTCAGTAATGATAGTACTGCTTGAAATCTGAAAGCCTATCATTTCATCTTTCTTTTTTGTTTTTCTTCGCACATCCAAGCCAATTTCACTCCCATTCCAGACATGAGTGATTTTCTTTTTATTTATGCTCAAATTATTCCCTGCCTTGAGGTCCCTCACTGTGGATTAGATGGTGTTGTCTCTTCTTCTCTCCCGGGTTGGGGTCCGGTGCTTTTGCGATGGGATTTCTTTGAAATTGTGCCAGAGTTATTTCCTCTGGAATCATTAGCTACCGTCTTTCCCTCGTTATCT
The DNA here is from genome assembly GCA_900302355.1 of Cyttopsis rosea. Lineage (NCBI taxonomy): Eukaryota > Metazoa > Chordata > Actinopteri > Zeiformes > Parazenidae > Cyttopsis > Cyttopsis rosea. Next base: position 12,005 of record OMKR01052829.1, read on the forward strand.
GCTTTGTTGTTGCCTCAAGTAAGAAGCCAGACTGAGCGTATGCTTGTGTGTTTAAAGCTTAACAGGTGTTCCAGCCTGCGTCAAGTGCGCTCATTAATTGTGCCTCTTTTTCTGTACGAGCTGACACCAAAACATGTAGTTTGTTCGTGTTAACTACACGGCGGGGCATTCAATCCCACGTGCTCTAAATCAGTATCCCTCTACAGTTTACTGGGATAGCCTTATTTTTGCAGCGGGACTGAGTCCCCAGGGGTCAGAGTGTGGATAGCAACAGTGTGTGTGTGTGTGTGTTGCGGGGGAGCTGGATGGGTGGTTTTGTCGGGTAATGCGCTGGTAAAAATACTTTAGAACCTACAAGCTTCTTAGCCCAAAGCCTAGCGGTCTTTCTCACAGCTCTGACCGCCCCATAATGAGGGATGGTGGGGGGGCAAGGATGCATTGGTAAAGCCCCCCCTACCCACATACAGTGCACACACAAGCACGTACACACACATTTCCTCACTTGCAAACATATTGGCCTGACAGCGGCTGACACAGATGAGAATCCGATCGAACAATCAGGCCGTGTCGGGAGCCCAGTTGTACAAACATATTCCAAAGGCGGCATGCGGAAAATATATGCTGTTTAGGAAACTCCTCACTGAATTATAAATCGTTTTAGGGCGGATAATTACAGTTATCAAGGATATAGTCATAATCTTGTGACGTATAGGATCTGTGTAAATCTTTTTATTTTTATTTTTTATATTTGGTAGATGATAAAGGTGACAAAGGACCATTGCCTGGAGATCATCAACAAATTTGAGCCATGTCCAGAAAACCAGAAGCAAGGGGTTCTGGGTATTGATGGTAAGTAATCGTTCCCAGTTTGCCTTGCTGTCTTGCTTGCCTTGTATTCACACAGCCATGTTCTCGGAATGCATCTCTCTGTCGGCTTCTGGTAAACAACTCTTGAGTGGAACTCGTCTGCCTGAATGATCTCACGCAGTCAATATCTTCAGAAATGGAACTCGGAATCGTTTACCTACTAGATTAAATGTTTTTTTGCCACGATCAGAGTAGCCTCATTATTTGAATACATTTAGTTTTCCTTTACGAGTGCACGAGAGTCTTCATATATTTATACCGCTAATAGGGAGCTAGAGCACGGATTAATCTATTCCTGGGTTTTCTACAAACAAAATCCAGGTCAGATGGCATTATACCTCGTTATTACCCAGTTTAAAAAGTACAAATCGGGCAAAATGATTGCTTTCTCCCTGGCCTCCACATTAGGAGTCACAGAACATGCTCATTCCAAAATAAAAAACAATGAAACCCCTCTTCCAAACATCTCTCATTCCAGGCTTCACCAATTACATGCGCAGCCCCGCGGGGGACATCTTCAAGCCCGAGCACTACGAGGTGAACCAGGACATGAGCCAGCCATTGTGCAACTACTTCATCGCTTCATCCCACAACACCTACCTGATGGGTGACCAGCTCATGTCCCAGTCCAGGGTGGACATGTATGCCTGGGTGCTTCAGGCCGGCTGCCGCTGCGTGGAAGGTCAGTGCTCCACTATTCTCTGTCTCTTTAAAGAGGCACGCAATTCCTGTGAAATGAATAACGCAAGCATCCATGGATTGATGTTTCTCAATATTCTCTGGCCCTCATCCATAAAACTTCTCTTCAAATTTTCTTTATATATATATATAGAGCAAAGACGCCCAAACTCAATCATTGAATAGAATCATTTCAGATAGGCATTCTAAGTAGAAGCCTTCTCAGTGTGCACATTTCCAAACACAGGTATTGATGATATCGAAAAAACTAATTCACATGAGGCGGAAAAAAAAGGTGAATGTACAGTAGTTCTGTCTGTGGAGACGTTCGTAAACACACTACGAAAATAAAATAAAATGTTTTGTTAACGAGACCCAGAATTTTACAAATGGATTTCTGTTTTTCAATGAAGTAATAATGCTTTCTCTTTCATCCAATGCATTGTGTCCTTTCCTACACACACACATCTAGTTGACTGTTGGGATGGTCAGGATGGCGAACCCATTGTCCACCACGGCTACACTCTCACCTCCAAGATCCTTTTCAAAGACGTCATTGAGACCATCAACAAGTACGCTTTTGTCAAGAATGAGTAAGTCTGGCCTCTTCCCACTTGATTGAAAACATGGACATATACACATTCACTCACTCATGCTTGCTTGCTTTCTACTTCTTGATTTGTCTGCTACTGTTCACTGAATTAAAGGATTCTACCTTGTTTTTCACCAATCAATATTGCCAAATGAAAAATTGCACACTTGGTGTGTGTGTGTTGTATTAGTACCAGGGTAAGTACTTGAAATGTAGCTATTTGAAATGGAATTACTGGAATATCTGAAAATCAGCCTCCTGTGTGGGGAAGTTGAATATATACTATTGTCATCGTCATTATTCATAAGCAGTCTCACAGCTCAGATTTATTTATTCATCAAAGCCTCACACCCTTGCTGTCATGTAGAATGGATTATCCTGAGCATACAGCTAAACAAACATTTTGAGGAGAAGCATACCAGGTGACTAGGTCATGAAGCTGCTTGAGAGAATACCAAGTGTGTAAAGCTGCCATCAAGGCAAAGGGTGGCTACTTTGAAAAGTCTAAGAAGATATACAATATATTTTGATTTGTTCACTTTTTTGGTTACTACATAGTTCCATATGTGTTATTTCATAGTTTTGATATCTTCACTATTATTCTTATGTAGAAAATAGTAAAAATAAAGAAAACCCCTTGAATGTGTAGGTGTGTCCAAACTTTTGACAGGTACTGTGTCTGTATATACTATATATATTGTATAGTGGACAACACAATTCTAGCCAAACAGAAACCAAGTCTAAAGTCAATGAGGCAAACGTTTAAACCCTCAAAAAAAGCCATGTTAAATCTTCTTTTTGAAAACGTGAAACTCACAATACAATCACACGTGTCTTGGGGTATTTCTGAACATGTTTTGAATAACTTATTTTATTTAAAGTGAATTTTTTGCAAATATAAGTTTGGCAACAGTAGGCTGCCAGTTGGAAGCAGCGCAGCTTCCTGTTTCTAGTCTCATTTTGATGAGGCCTTGGTTGAAAAATGGTGAACCTATCCTTTAACCAGCACATTAAAATGCAAACCTATATTGAGGCAGTGAATTCATGAAAATGCCTTACTTTTACCATGATGTTTTTATTCAATGATCTCCAAGCAAAGTATACTTTTGGCAGAGTCCTTCTGGTATTTTAGTATTTAGGTTACCGAGAGCCATGCAGGCTCGCTGGGAATTGTTTTCTGTGTGTCGGTTTAACTAGCATGTGGGAAAACAAGCCTGAAGCTTTAGTCATATTTGCTGTTGCTACACATTGCGGTATTACAGTCGGAGTAGGCTTATTGGTTCTAAGCGTACTTCATAAAATGTGGGATAATGAAGCGTGGAAATCAATTGCAGGGGTCTGCGGATTTTATGAAATAGTCGAAAACCGATTTTCTCTTACCCCACTGTGTTCTGATTATTTGTATCTGGATGAACCACCTTTTATGCCGTTGGTTTGATTCCTAGCGACTGTGAGATCGCTTGAGCGGGAGACATTTAGGGTAATGCATGCATCGATAGACTGCGCTGTTCCAGTTCATCTCGTACACGCCGGCAGAGCGCCATGCAACACTGACAGTGTGGCGATTTCACGATCATCTACAGTATATGGAACGGCAACAATTTATTAACAGGAACTAATGACCTTAAATTTTTCTCAGTGGACGAACAAAGGTGTTCATACAGTATGTCTTAAACACTCAAAGCACCTAATGGGGCCGTCAAGCCTCCATCTCCCAAAATCACGGCAGAATGGAGGGGGGGCAGAGCAGGTACCGATAGTGCCATGTCTCTGAACGTGCAGAATATTATAAAATCCAGAATTTACTAAATAAAGTCCCATAGTGCAAAAATGTCAAAAGGTGTCTAATACATTTTTTTTCCATAGGATTATGAAGCCCCAATGTGCTCTCAGAACTCGCGGCAAACTGTGGGAAAATTTTATGTATTTACAAAACATGACTAGGGACTTTGGACTTTTCAACATCTACAACGCTCATCATTCCGATTGTAGGAACTACTAATGTGGACAGCTATGCTATCAATAACTAGAAATCTCCCCGTCTCCATGTCATCTTCTGCTTGATTGCATTAGTGTGTCGTGCATAAAAAAGCATTAAAAAAAAAAAAAAAGACTGGCTGCCTACAGGCCACAGGACTTGGCATCACCGACAGAAAGTAATCCCAAACTAATGCCAATGCTTTAATGACCATATGTGAAACTTTAATTCTACAAGGAATTTGCTTTAGGCACCAGATAACAATCGTCGGATGACAGCCAGAAGACAAAATTGGACAGATGCACGATTCTAGTATTCTGTGCAGCTGGAGACAGATTGGAGTCAAGTTGCGTGGCCGGCTATCTGTATTTACCGGATCTAGGACCACGGGAAACGGTTGGAGTTGAAAAGGTCATTAAATTTTTTTCCATTCTACACACTTGGATACAAAACTCTGATTGGACCCAGTCAGCTTTGCCGCAGTGTGAAGCCAGTAGAATGATGTGAATAGAGCATTGCTCAACGCAAATGGTACCGAGACAACAGGATTATGTTGTTTTGCTGATTATGGCATGTCTGTGGTTGCTAATCACTCTGTGCTTTATTGTCACCAGAAGTTCTGTGGGTGATTTGGGTTTGAGCCTTATAAGGAAAAGAGAAATGGAGCCGACAATTCAAGAATGCCTCAGTATGAGCTAAAATGTATCTTAAGGGATAGACCCACAATTTTCAACCCAGGCCTTATTAAAATTTTGATTCCCATATTTGCTAAAAGGTTATAACACAACCCTGGTGAACGCTTTACTATTTCTTTGAATGCGCTCCAACGGAAAACATTTTAGCCTTACCAAAACTTAAAATCTCCTTTTCGAAAACCGAAAGTTCACAATATTGTCAATCTTTATATAGTATGTTGTACTTGGAAGATAAAGGATCAGAAACGGTGCATTTAATCCGATTTTTCTGGGTTACCTTGACTCTTTGATTGAAATCGGCTCTTTTGGCTATACAGTATATGCACTAACGTGAGATACTAGAAATGGAAAGTTGTGCCGCTTCCTACTGACAACATACTGTATTCAATGTGATGCTTTGGATGTACGACAGCATTTGCAAAAAGTTGTTTTAAATAAATTGTGATAATTCTGTTATTCACAACATATGCTTGGACACGTATGACTATAATCCAAGTTTCCCCAAGGATATTTAACTTTCTTTATTTTTCTTTGGTTAAACGTTTGCCCCATTGAACGTCAGCTAAGCACCGTGAGAAGTTTCTCAGGGGTAAATCGTCCAACAAGGTTGTGCTATGAAAAGTCAAAAGTCAATGATGGTCACCAAGAAGGCCTGGGTTGAAAAATGTCCAACGTATCCTTAAATAATGACAAACAAAAAATCGAACCTTAATTGGCCATCGTTTCCTTGTGTGTGAAGCATATTATAGTATTATAGGAAGGATACATCTTCTTGAGATGTGTCTCCAACTGCAAATGAAAATTTGACACACCCAGCTGCACAGATGCAAACAACAATTTAAGAGCCCCCTGAGGAATCCTGTACATTCTAGTTCACTGTGTTTATTGTAGATCGTCTTTGACAGGCAGTTGTTCCAGATTGGCACATTGACGTTGCATTGCATTCATTTGCACAAACCTTTTTTTTAAGATTGATAACAAAACTCCAAAAAGGGGCACACAAACCCAAATGCCTAAAACCAGACGCAGAAAGACTACAAACGCCCACCTCATCAGAGCAGAGGAATCTGAGTGTTAATCCTGTCGAATGCGCACGATCTGGAGGTTGCTGTGAAAAAGACGCTATTTTTAGGCCCAGTCTCACAAGTGAAATAAAATGGGAGGAGGCAGTGTGTGTGTGTGTGTGTGTGTGTGTGTGTGTGTGTGTGTGTGTGTGTGTGTGTGTGTGTGTGTGTGTGTGTGTGTGTGTTTTGTGAAAACAAAATCTTGCGCAGTGCATTTTTTCAGATAATTGGCTGAAAAGACAGGGGAGAATAGGCTGCGCTCAACATCAAAGTGTGCATGTGATTTTTTTATTTTTTCAGGACACTCTATAAGAAAAAGGCAGAGCGGCTGAAAGCGATGAGATTCGGGATGAAACGGCTTCATCTGCCCCGTTGAGAATGTGTGAGCAGCATGGCTGATTTGGTTTGTTAACGGGGCTTTTCTCTTTTTTTTTTCTTCTTCTTTTTTGAATGCGGCTCTCTTAAATGCCTGCATTGCGAATGAATCAATGAATGAATGAAACTTTACGCACAAATGAAACATCCATCAAAAACGGTCTCGATATTTATTTCCTTTTGAAGCGGCATTATTACTAGATTGGTGTTACTAAGTGCTTGCAAATATGAACCAATTACACAGCTCTGGAAAAGCCTCCATGGTTTGCCAAAAGAATTCAAGTCGAACAGTCTTTGCATGTTGGTTTTGTGTTTTTTCGATCTGCCCTTTTCTGACAAGGGCCTCCCTTTGCCACCAAGCAGCACAATCCCCCGGAAAACGGTCAAAGGCTTGGATTTGAAATGGTTCATAGCAGCAGAACTAAAGGGTTGTTTACACCCACAGCCATACTCAGAATGCCGGGAATAATCGGGCTACGTTAATAATTTGAAACGGTTACTTGCATAGTAGCCCCGACCCCTTACAACATTAGCCCTGGTTCACATGTTTGAGTTTAATAAAGAGAAACATGAATATTAAGTCCAAAGTTCTGTGCAGATATTTCTCGGTTGTGAGCCAAATGTTGAGCGGCCCTATTATGCTCATTTTTAACAAGTTAATATAGGTCACTGAGGTCCCCAAATCATGTCTTTGAAGTGTTTTGCTGAAAATACCACTCACATTATGCATTCTAGCCATTCTAACATGCCTCTCTAAACCTCTTGTTCCTGACACACTGTTTCAGTGGGTGGTGCCTCCCATCCGAGGCTCCTACTGTATGGGGTTTAGCATGAGTAGTAGGCTTCTGTGAGCCAATGGGGTTTGAGTATAACTTCCGGGTTCCGTTGTATTTCGTTTGTAAACTTTCACTTATTTCACCTCATCAATCCACCCCAAAAAAATTTGAGGCGAGAAATAAGCAATACAGTTGCTGAATCTTCACTCATATTATATATACAGTAAAAGGCCTTATTTAAAAGTTTGTTCCGATTTTCGTTGCCGTGCTCCAAGCTTGTGGGGGACACTGCCCGGGGCTCGCATTTTGCGGTTGCAGAACACACGAGGTCTCCTTTGACTGTTTTTTATTTATTTTTTTGTCAGAAAGGAAGAGAAGCTAATACGCTCCTTTGAAGAGATTCTTGTATTGTTCGTTTTGTCTCTGACCTCTGTAAACAACCCGTGTGTAAAGATGTGTCTGTGAAGCGAGGACTGCTGCAAGAGAGTGAACTTGACTGGAATACGATAATCGAATGAAGTTCGTGTTTAATCCGGCCCTCCGTGAAGTTGCTCTCCGTGCCTCTATAATAATCAGATATGTTTTTATGTCTTTGAACCAACCAACAACATTGTACCAGCCAAGATGGTTCATAGGATTGTCCTTATGGATGGTCTTACTCTAGTAGTTGTCTAGTACTCAAAAGGTTGCTATTCTGTTTATGTGACCATTACCATTTGTTTAATCGAAATATTGCCTCAAGCCAACTATAATGGTGATCATATAAACATGTTCTATGTAAAGCAGGAGACTTGTATGTTTATAGTAAAGAAGCAAAATGGTGCTGGCAGTCTTGTCATATAAGCTTTGCTTTGCCTTAAAAGTAGCAGTAGAATATATTGGTGTAGAAGGGACACAAATATATAATGACTAGATTAAGCGCTAAGAAATCCCCAGGTTCTTGCATTCTTACTGTAATTGGGGAAAAGTGGCCTTCTCCATGTCGTCTAGGTCAGAACAGTCGATCCCATGCTCGCATTTGTCCAGAACCATGACCCGTTCTTACCCTCTGCCGCCCAACAGCTACCCCGTCATCCTGTCCATCGAGAACCACTGCAGCGTTCCCCAGCAGAAGAAGATGGCCCAGTGCCTGATGGAGGTCCTGGGCGATAAGCTGGACCTGTCCGACATCCGGGTCGATGAGACGGGTCACCTGCCCTCGCCGGAGACCCTCAGGGGCAAGATCCTCGTCAAGGTAAAAGGATCGGAGCATGGAGAAGGGTGGACGTTTCATTTCTTGGAGCCGGAAGGCCCTGTATTTGTTATACCGTTCCCCTCGCAGAAAGCAGAACCTGCCTCAAATATATGATGTTTATTTATTTGTTATTTATTATTCTTTATTTATTTTATTTTTTTTCAACATGAATTTAATCTCTGAAACCATTTGGAGAGTGAGTACCAAAGTCATGAAGTACAGACCCGCTATTACGAGGAGGTGGAGCGGCATTTAAGAATTGAGGTTAATGAGGGCTTAAGGACTCCACATGCAATGTGCCCAAGTCTGGCGCGCCAGGGATTCCATTAATAATAATAATAATAATAATAATAATCACCTTTATTTGTATAGCACCTTTCATACACGACATGTAACTCAAGGTGCTTTACATTAAAGAACGACAATAAAAGATTTGAAATTCAAGATTTTTATTGTACGCGATATATACAGTCAGGGAGTAAAAATCTTGGGTTTCGGCTCCTCGAAATCACAGCAACAGTACAATTAAAAAAAGAATAATAAAAGAATTAAAAGAATGAAATAAATTAAAAACAGGATAAGAATACGATTAGAATAATACACTACTTTTTTTTCTACATCCTGTTATCTTTCCTCTAAAAAAAGAAGAACAGTTAAAAACAATTAAGAAGACTAATTGAAGGACTAATATGAAGGCTGAGCTGAAAAGAAACGTTTTTAGCATTCACCTACAGAGTCTGCCTCTCTTTCTCTTTCTCTTTCTACCAATTTTCTTTGGTAGCTTGTTCCATAGTTTGGGAGCATCCATAAAAAAGGCTGCATCTTCAATCTTCTTCTGAGGGTTAGCGTTATCAATTCAAAAGGAAACGGGGAGCCTAACTAAAATGGGAGTGATGTGTAAATTGGAGTGATGTTCCATTGGAGTGATGTTCCATCCATCTGCCAACTTGGAGCTAATGGTTTTTTTTGTGTTCCGGGTTGGGTACCAAATAATAATATGATCATTTTTATAGCATCTACAGAATGATATTGTGTTGTGTATTGAAAATTCTGTTGGTGTTCAACAGCTAAGTTTGATACACGAGTAGTTCATCTATAGCTCCCCCCCCGAAAGTGTAGCAATTCTAAAAGCTGTGGTGTTTTTTTTGTGTATAGTAGTGTTAGACAAATTCCACCCAACCAGCAAGCCTTGCAGACAGCCACCTCCTTGTCACCATGATTGAGGATGATTGCCTACCATCGGTGGCCATTAAATCCTGCTTGACGGTTGGTTGAGGTTTTTTTTTACTGTTATTGCTGGTGGCCCGAGTTGGCCTAATCAGTTACAACTGTAGCGATTGGCGCCACCCATCCATTCTTCATTTTATTGTCCGAAATGAAGGAGGGTGAGTGTAGGTGGGGGGGTTGGAAGCAGTGCTTCCGCACCCCATCCCCATCCCCTAGCCTCCATTCATTTTCCCTTGATGCCTTCCAGTGCCGAGAATGCTTATTTTCTCTGTCCCCTTCTGGTTCAATACCACTGGGAGCAGCAGGTGTCGATGGGGAGATTTATTCCGGCTTCTAGGGCAGCGAAGCGTGTCCCGTGATGGGACTCGATAGGGGTAGACGTACACAGGCTGGTCGATAATCTTGATTTAGTCACTTATCGTCTTTCGTAGTCCTGATGAGGTGATGATTTTGAAGAGATTTCATGACGTTTGATTGACATGACCTTAATCGTTGTGTTTGAAATACTTGGATGAACCTCAGCTGGAGTCTTGAATGTGCCATTCCAAAAGAGTTCCTCAGCGGGTCTTGTGGACATTTGCATGCGATTGTGGGGATAATGCATAAATATTCCTCAAACCTCGTCAAGGCGAGGGGTTCACAGCTTTCGAGTTCTGGTCTGGGGCTGCGTTTTCATTCGAGCTCAGCCTCTTCTATAGCCAGCGCTTCCTTCCTTCCGTCCGTCCTAGTTTCTCGTGTATTACCTCCCGCCTCCACTCTCTTTTACGTCTGCCGGTGCACTCTCCTAGGGCAAGAAGTTGCCGCCCAACATCGACGAGAACGCGGAGGAGGGAGATGTTTCCGACGAGGACAGCGCTGACGAAATGGAGGACGACTGCAAGCTGATGAACGGAGACGTGAGTCGCCTCCCGCCTTGTTGACCAGAAGGACGCATTTACCCACATCCTGTTCCTGCTGGAAGGATGTGTATATCTGTTCGCTGTGTGTGTGTGTGTGTGTGTCGTGTACTGACTGTACTGGTTGTGTTGAAATGCTGTCCTCTTCAACTAAGAATCTGCATTCGGTCCTCCCTCTTTTCTCTTTCTAATTAGATTTCACGCTGATTATATCTGTACTGCACTCTGTCTAGTGCACTGCCTTTTCTCTTTACGTGTGTGTGTGTGTGTGAGTGTTAGAGAGAGAGGACTGGGCGATCAATCTCTATGTCTTTTAGTGGTAGCATCTCGTCCACGGTATATCTAGTATTTCTTGCCATGCAGTGTCTGGAATATTCGAGGGAGGTTCTCAGACCTTGAATTAGCAACTCAGTTTTGGCCTGATCGCGGTGTATCTGCGTCCTATATTCTGCAAACACCCCCCCCCATGATTATCAGAATAACCCGGTCTTCCCTCTCGCCCAGACCTACAGTGTGTGTATTTATCTCCTTCCTGGTTCCTTGTCTCATCATGACCCTCTCTCTTTCTCTCTCTCCTCCTCTATCTCTTCCTCCTACGCTCATTTCAATGTTGCTTACCTCTCTCAAAGTGGAAGGTATTGTATGCTCATGCTCATTCACCTCGTTAAACGATAAGCCCTCACCGCCCCGCCCC
>OMKR01052831.1:0-14781 GCA_900302355.1 Cyttopsis rosea
GAGAGACGGCAGGGAATTGAGAGAGAAAAAGAGGGAGGAAGAGAGAGACAGGAAGAGAGTGATGACAGGAAAACAGATAAAGTGAAACGCTACCTCAAGTTTACATAGGAAACCTCTAGGAAACTCACCCACGTGTGTGTGTGTGTGTGTGTGTGTGTGTGTGTGTGTGTGTGTGTGTGTGTGTGTGTGTGTGTGTGTGTGTTCGGGTCGTCTCCACCCTCTGCATGTGTACGCGTGCGCTACGTGCGCGTGCGCTGCATGCGCGTAAAAATGTATGACAATAAAATGATTCTTGATTCTTCTTCACCGATCTCTCTATCCCTCCCCGCTCCACTGAGTGATCCATTGTACACGGACAGCCGTGTCCGGATGCGGACGATTCACACACATAAAAATATATTTACGATTCCCCTTATTAATAATTCGACCATTTCTTTCACAGAAATCTGACAGAGGAGCACCGCCGCCTATCCTTAGAGGAGGAATCGGTTTGGCTGAGGATGCGCTCCCTCACCCTGCGCCTCCTGGCGTCGCTCACCTCTCTGGGACACTCTGCTTCGCAACAGAATTCTGAGGTGGCCAATGAGAATGGTGTCGGGGACAAGAACTCGATCCTCAGCAGCTTGCTCTCCCAGCTCGATCAGACCCTACAGAAAGCGGTCGAGATGTCGCAGAAATGCACAAAGGTAGGTTTAACACCTTGTCTTACACCACATCTTTCCTATTGATTTCCTATTGATACTTTATTGAGCCACAGAGGGAAAATTTGGTGTCACAGAAGCTTGTATCACAAAAAGGCAATGATGATGATAATAATAATTATAAGATAAATAGTAAAAGAAAATGGCAATATGTAATTAACAATAGACCTGAGGATCACCTGAAATAATTGGCAATATACAGGAATGCAAAAGATTCATTTGAAGATAAAAGATGGGGAATGTACAATAAACAATCAAAATAAACCTAAGATAAAGAATAAAATTAGCTATTATAATAACCTACTGGTAGTCAGTAAGTGTGAACCTAGAATTAACAAAAACAATTAAATAAGCCTAGAAATCAACAAAAAGCTAGAATAACTGGCAATATGCACTAAGCGAGAATCAACTGTAAGGTAGGAAACATTTTCAATATACAATATAAAGAAAATAAATCCTAAGAATGAATAATAGAAAATTTGGTAAATATACAATTGGCCTAATCACCTAAATATAATCTAGAAACCTAAAAAAAATAACCAATAAAATACATCTTAACGATAACCGAAATAATATACCTTATACCAAATGCTAAACAATAGAAATGTACATAACCTAAAGAATTGACAATAAGCAATTGTAATAAACCTAAAGGAAAAAAAGTAAGCAATAGAAAACAAAACACCTAATAAATCAAACCATAACCATGGAATGAGTGATGGAATCCTGGTATGTAATGAGGTTGCTGTTGTTGCTGTACAGTATCCATTCCTGGGCCCGCCGTCCACCCGCTTGGCCTCCGCCCTGTCCAGCGGCAGCTGTCAGTGCCAGGCCGCTGCACTCCAGCTCAGTGTCCATCTACAGGAGCTGGAGACTCTTGGACTGGGTGAGCAGAGCTGTCCGTCACATCAACTGCTAGCATACTACCGAAAATCACAAATTGTCATGTGAGGCGCTCATTTTGTCTTTGTCTGCAGATGAGTCGTCGGAGCTTCAAACCCAGATCTGTAACAGTTTTAAATCGTTAGTAGTACAACTTCAAGGTAAGGAAGGGCGACCTGGGTGGACGAAAATTCCCACGAAACTGAGATTTTGAGCATGAAATATTCCCCCTTGTGTGTCATCCTAACTTTTGTTTTCTCCAGAAATATTAAATAAATCCAAAGGCGATCTTTTGGAAATGAAAGACGGCAGACTAAAAACTTGGCCCTCCTTATTAGAGAATCTCGTCTTCTTTGTTGAGGTACGAGTTTTCCCAAGTCACCCCTTTTTACCGGCCTTTCCCAAAACCTAATGTATTAAAGCTCCACCCATTGTGCTTGCTACTCCAGACTGTGTGCGTGGTCTCTTGGATGGCCAGTTACTGTGCCAAGGTCCTCAGACCACTCAAGGCTAGCCTACAGAAAAAGAAGAAGAAGAAAAAGGACACCAACACGACACCGGTACAGTGATCATTCACCGCTCTTACAAATCATACATATCATCGTTCTTAGTCTTTCTCCTACTATGGCGTGTGCTTCCTCTACTCCTCAGCCGGCCGTGGTGTGCGGCTTCCTGGAGCTGACGGGGAGCTTGCAGGACGTGCTGACCCAGGCGTTGGAGCACGTCAAGGTGCAGGAGGGCGGCCTCGCCACGCTCAAACTGGCCGCTCTGTCCTTGGAGCCACGCACACAGGTGGGTCTGCACCAGGGTTTCAAACCAGAATTTTTTTTTTTTTTCAATCAGGTCATTCCGAGCAGAATCTGTATTTTAACGTTTCCGGTTTTGCGTTCCACCTTAAATTTATCCTTCCCGAACCGGTTGGAACCAAATACAACGTTAACGTTGATAACATTCCATGTCAGATGGTGTAAGACAATATTGATATACTTGAGTATCGCGATATTGTGATACTGTATCGATTCTCAAAAAACACTATCTATTTTTTTAGTAATAGTTTACATGCATAGATTCGTGGCAGTGGTTCATTTTGGGTTGTGTTTAAACCCCTGACTGATCAAGTGGGCGAGTTTGATGTGTTGCCAGAAACATACCCCATCACTACTGAACAATGACACTGCTTTCGTCTTGTCCACTTGTCTTTGTCTTGTCCGTTGTTGTATTTCACCGGGAAACAAAAGTGTTCCCAAACGGGGAAACGATTCCCAAACTTCTCGTTTACATTGGCCATGACATTTACCAGCCAGAGGCTTGGCTGGGCTAGCTAAACTAAACTAAGCTAAGCTAAGCGTGCTGTGTGTAGTGCCCTCAAAGTGCGAGGCAGAGACGAAACAAACTTCTGGTCCCGCTACTTAATATGTTCATGTGGGAACTCCGATTTTAAGTATATGTTCCACACGCAAAACAAGCCTACTTTGCATTCGGTACACATCTGCACCGTACTATAATATTTTAATTTGTTGTAATAAATAAAAGAACAAAAACATAACGTTATTAACCGGTTACCATTATTTCAAATAAATGTTTCTTTTCCAGCAAGAAATATCTATTGTTTCTGGTTTTCGTTTTCATTTCTTGAACCGGTTCAAAGCCCTGGTCTGCACACAGGTCTCCCAATTTCGATGAGGCGTCCTGAACGACGTGCTTCACCTGTCCGCTTTTTCTTTCAGGAGGAAGGGTCTTTTATCAGGGCGGCTATGGACAAGGTGCAGAGCAGCTACCTGCGCTCGCTCCAAGAGGTGGGAGATCTGCTCAAGAAAAGAGCAGAAACTCTAAAGAGCCTCAAGATCTGAAACCGTCACACCACACCCAAATCAAGATTATTATTATTATTATTATTATTATTACATCCCCTGCCACCACCCTTCACCATTCACGATTTCCTTCTTTTCTTTTTTTTCTTTTTTTACACGCAAGGGTCTCTTTTGTTCCGCCCCTCATACCCCCCACTTTACTTCCCACTTTTTCCTTATTGCGAAATCCCTCTTTTAACATATTAATCGTTATGAACCTCTCGGTTGGAATTGTCTCTTTTGCTCTCACACGCGAACCCCATGTCTCTCTCTCTCTCTCTCTCTCCCCCAATCAATCAACTGGAACGTTCATACCTCGTGTAGCGCACAGCCTTGTGAGGTCAATGTGAATTTATACCGCCGTCATGAAGTGAGAAGACGCGTTCCGTTTAGCGCTAGAGCAAACTAGAAAACATGAGTTTTTTTTAGGTAAACGACTAATAAATTATTGTACATAGCCTGCAAAGTAAAGCACCATCTACTATGACCGCTCTTCAACTGAGTAATAACATAAAAGCAAGAACATCAAAGACAATAAACCACTATTTCTTTTGTTGTTTAGTTACGTTTTCCTTGTTTTGTTTTTTTTTTTGGCTCTCTCAAAACAAAATGTCAGTCCCTCTAGCTAAACATCTCAACAGGCTGGAAATATTGGTGTTGCACCTGTTCCGGTTTGGACTTTTGTTCACACAGCTTCTGATTGCAAGTCACCATTTTTACACCAAATGTGAGGCTTGTGCACTAAAAACAACAGTGTCCAACTTTGCATTTCACAAATGTGAGAGGGTTTTTGGATGTTCTTGTGTGTGGGTGGGTGGTACTTAAAGTGGAACCACTTCTGCAGTTTTAGTATTGTAAAACTTTGAGGGGATGCGCTGCACAAGGTGAATCCCACCCCCTCCCTCTGTCTATCCCAGCATACTTAATAATTTGGCGCTTTCAAAATTGGACATTTCTCAAATTCGACACAATAATTAATGATTTAGGCGGTTTTGTGAATTAAACTAAATCACACTTTTAGTCCTTTTACTAACTGAAATGAGTTTTTCTCAGTCATGGTTTAAAATAGTTTCAGACTTTCCCAAGTCTTGGTTTAAAAACAAATGTGATTTCCACAAGGAAGATTAGAGCTAATCTGGGTCTAAGTGAAGGCTTAAATTAAATATTTAGATGAATGGATGTGGGACTCCAGGTCGACCTTGACAATGGCGATCATGGATTATCTGGACTAAGACCAGCACCAAGACCAGAGAGAAGGAGCTGGCTAGTCCTTCATTACCTTAGTCTAGCACTCCCTAGTCTGGAACTAGTTAATCTTACTTAAGCAATGTCTCACAGGCATTTTTAAATTCTGGATTAATTTAAGTAGAATTATCTTAGTCCTGATTTAGGTGAAACCGCCCCTATTAGTTCCAAGTGTGATGAAACTTGCATATGAGAATTTGAATTACTCCATAGAGCACGGGAGGTTTATGTTACAACGGCTATCTAAACCCTGTTTAGGATTGGACGTGGCTTCTACCTATGACCTATGCTGTATTATTGACGCTGAATCACAGTACTGCCAAACCTCATTAACAAAAAGTAGTACATTTGTAGACCTAATAGACTGCTCATTATGACTTTTTTTTTTTTTTTTAATATACACTCAAATCCTGTTCAATGTGTTAAATGCTGGCGCGTGAAGGACCCAAGAGCAATGAGGTGTTGACGGTTGAGTTGACGGGACGTTAGAACACGGAAAAGTAGCCAGTTAAATAACAATTTGCATTCTTCCGGTACACACCTGGGATACGAACAACAAAATTTTATTAAACATACGTATGTATGTTTCATGAAATTTGAAAGATTGTTGAACATATGACTCCTTTTATCCAGAACAAAGAAATTTTAAGATTTATTTTTGTGAATGGGGCCCAATGTTTACAACCCTGTCATCTTGTAGATCACTGGTTCTCAACTTGGGAGTCTGGGTGGGCCCCCAGTGGTGGTCTACATCCCTGGGGGGCCCCCAGCAAGATGATTGATAGTTCATTGTTATTTAATTTATAAAATGTTAGCACCATCCGAGAATGTATAATAATGACTGTTTTAATGAAAGTTTCACTATTATCCGCCTAACTATAGTATAGACAGGTATCAAAGTTTGTACTAAATCATATCTAACAATAATAATCTCCGATTGGGGGTCCCAGAGACTAAATTGCATCAAATGTGGCCTGATGCATCAAATTGAGGGTCCTTGATATGAAACGAAAAGTCACTGTTGTGTTTAAAGCAGTCATCATCTATACAAATGTATAGGACAAATTCTCAAAACTTTAAAAAATTGTTTTTGTATTTGGAGTTTTATATATCAAAAACTGGGTATTGACACATCCTAGGAGTAAATTAAATCAGTTGAAGTGCCTGTGTTTGTCAAATCCGTGCCCCCTTTAAAGAACTGAACAGTTGTGAGAGCAATTCAGAGAATTTCATCGACCCAGTTTCGATTTTAAAAGAAATTGCAATAAAGTTCTTAGTTTCTTTAGAGATGCAGTATAATAG
Source organism: Cyttopsis rosea (assembly GCA_900302355.1). NCBI lineage: Eukaryota > Metazoa > Chordata > Actinopteri > Zeiformes > Parazenidae > Cyttopsis > Cyttopsis rosea. The sequence goes on from OMKR01052831.1 coordinate 5,981, forward strand.
AATAGTTTTTCACTTTTTGTGTTGGATCTTTGCTTTGGTCACTCAAGCTCACAGAAGTGTGTCTCAAATATTTCAACATTGGACCTAATTGTAAATAAATGTTGAGCCACCCTTTGTAAGTAACTGTGTGCAAGGACATCAGCTGAATATGTTTTTAACGACTGCTGAAGTAGATGTATGTATTTTGTTGTTTATTCATGTTTTTCTCATTCCAACGTCACACACCCCTTCCAAAAAAAAAAAAAAAAAAGATCTAATCTCCCCATCTTCTTATTTAGCATACAAGTAGAGCAGAGGTATCCAATATTTTTGAAAGCATTCATCAATCGATGAGGTACTATGAGCAAAATACTGATTAATATGCTGATTATTGTTTACATGGAGATAGTACAGTTATTAACCGATGATGTTCACAAAGCACTGAAAACAAAACAGGTAGTGTACATAGGGTTGTTTTTTTTTGTTTTTTCAATTCTACTGTTACCTTTAAAAGTGTTTGAAGAGTGACAGTATGTTTGTTCATGCATACAAACAAGCTTCTACAAATAATGCCTATTCGAGACGTAGGCCCCCACCTGTTCTTGTACACCTTGGGCTGGGCTGATGTTTGTGTTCCGAGTGGATGTTTTGTTGAAGTTTAGAATGATGGTTGACAATCTGGGAGTGTCATCTCACCTTTTTCATTTATTTTATTTGTTAAGAAAAAAGGAAAACAAAAACACTGGAATGTCAAAGCTTTTTTTTTTTTTTTTTTTTTTTTTTTTTAAATAAAATTAGTAAATATTACTTTTTTTCCCCGCATGGTATCATGTCATAGCCATAAAGTGCATGTCTGTGATAATCAATTGGTGATTAATACATGCTTTTATTCATCCCCAAAAGGAGAATCGGGTGAGTCGGCAGCAGCGGAGAACACCTGTACAGATTATACTAAATATAAAAGATATTAGAAAAAAAAAACTTATCCAGATAAAGTGGCAGGAATGTAAGCACTGTTGTTGTGATAGGCATCAGCCACCCATGAAAAAAAAACAACAGTGAACAGTGTGTGAACATGTACAAAACATCGGGGATAAAAGTTATTGAGGGATTACATTTATTTGATGCATTAAAATGAAAAAATGTGAAGGGAGAAAAAAAAAACTTAAAAAGCACAATGAATAATGAGTTGATTGGATGAATCAATGTCCCAGGTCCCAATGAGTGGGTTTAAACGTAGTCCCTGCGCCTTCCTGTAGGGGCAGCACTGCCTACAGGGAGCGTCCGTCGACTCACGCGACCAGCGAAGAAGAACGGCAACGCAACACAGATGGCGAAACATCCGCAACCGAGTTAGCGCTGCGGGGCTAGAGGAGCTGTGTCGCCGCAGCACCCGAATAGAAGCCGGACAGCTGGAGAACTTGCCCGCCGCCGTCGTGACTCAGCCCGACGGCCTTTCCTTCCGCCCTCTAGCGAACTTGTTCTGTTATCTACCCCGCGGAGCCCCGCGTCAGCCGCCTAGCTCGAAGCGCAGCTGACAGCCCGAGCCTGCGGGTCGTTTTCTCTGAAAGGCGCCGTCCCTCCCATAACTCATGAGTTTGTCTCTGGTTGTCATCCGTCTGGAACTAGCGGACCAGTCTCCTTCTCCTCAGGGCTTCCGGTATTCTGCTGGTGAGTTGTCGCTGCGGGCTCTCGGGGAGCCGGCGTTAGCATCGCTAGCTCACTTAGCTTTAAAGGGGTAAACAGTGGCAGCAGCAGCGTTGCTAGCGATGGCCGGTTAGCACGCTGGGTTATACCACACACTCCACTCTATAATAACATCGCACTTTATGGATCCAGGGGAAGCGGAGAGAAGAGCGCAAGAGATTTAAAAAAAACACTTGAATGCAATGTATACAAACAGATGTAAACAGGGTGGTGAGAGCAGGTGGCGTGCACCCTCAAGTAACGTAGCATAGCTGCAGTAAAAGGTGCAAAGTAACGGTATGTGACTGGTATCAAGCGAGGAAACATGCCGGGTCGCTACGCTGGATCTAGCAGCCGGTTGGTGCTTAAATCGATGAATTTGCACTTCCAAAATATGTCCCCCAACCCCCCGCTCAAGTTTTTGCGACAGTTCAAGTGCCAGAAAGCGAGACGCTCCGGCGAAACCGACATCCGTTTTCTAGCTAATATTGAACTATTTATAACGCCTGTTTTGTCTGTTTATATTTCCTTCTTTTGAACGGCGCAGTGGCGTTTTCCAACCCGGAATTTCCGCCTCTTGTCGGCGAAAAAAAAAACCGATTCACGTCTTCACTTTTATTCTCATCTATTTTTCTAGAGCGAAGTCGTTTGTTTTTGTTCTTTGTCGAAAGGCAGCCCCTCTACTGACGCCGCTCATGGCCCCGTACTGATGCATCCCGTGATCCAGTGATTTAAGAACTTTGTACATTTTATTACTTTACATTTAACAAATCAGCTGTATAATATCAAAAATATACAAGCTGAATACAACGCACAATACAATTAATAGCTTTTATTGATACGAATTTAATGAAACCAAAATTGCATCTACAATCTATATCCAACTACTTCAATAGAAAAATAGATGAGAATAAAAGTGAAGACGTTTTTCGTTCTTTTTTTTCCGCCAACAGGCAATATTCTGGGTTAGAAAACGCCACTGTGCCGCTCAAAATAAGGAAATATGATAGTCAAGTTTATTTAAATAGCCCTTAATCACAATACAGTCTCATAGGGCGTCACAGACCCACATTTCACAGAGAAATCAACGACATCCCCTTGGTCTGAACCTCCAACCGGACGAGGAAAAACTCATAAAACCCTTTGGGGAAAAAGGAAGAAACCTGGGGAAGGGTGGACAGAAGGAGGAGTCCCCCTTCCAGGATGACCAGGCTGCATCCTGGTCATCCTGGTCATCCTGTTATTGTATGTATATATGTACTATACAATGTTAAAGATAGACGGTATGACAGTCCATTCACTGGAGCAGAGCGCCGCAGGTAGACGCCTCCAGGGCTCCAGGTCAGGTAGATGCCGCCAGGGCTCCTCCTCCACATCTGAAAAGCGCCTACGGAGGAGACAGACAGACAGACAGAGAGAGAGCGCGGCAAAATATGGAGGGCCAACAAACAGACGCCAAGTACCAGTGCTAAGGTGAGAGGCAAGCTAACAGGACGGGCGTTGGTTAACCAAATGCAAGGCTGTAAAAATGAGTCTAGATTTTTGCATTTCTACAGAAGTAGCAGCTCTGATTCCCGCAGGTTCCAGAGTACCGGGGCCCGGAGTGCAAATGCTCTGGAGCCTGCGGACTTCTTTATAAATCTTGGGAGTCTCTAAGAGACCATCATGCTGTGAGCGTAGGGCTCGAGATGGTACATAAGGTACCACTAAGTCAGTAAGATAGGATGGTGCTAGACTGTGTAATATTTTGAAGGTAAGTAGCAAAACCTTAAGGTCAGCTCTGAGGTAAACCAGGGGCCAGTGCAAGGTGGCCAGTATAGGGGTGATATGGTCAAACTTTCTAGTTCTAGTCAAGATTCTTGCCGCAGCGTTTTGCACTAACTGGAGGCTTTTAATGCTAGACATCGGAAGGCCAGAGAGCAAAACATTACAATAATCTAAGCGGGATGTTACAAATGCATGGACTATGGTCTCTGCATCACTCATGGATAGAATGGGCCATATCTTAGCAATATTGCGAAGATGAAAAAATGCAGTTCTGGTAATGTTCTTAATATGCAGTTGAAAAGAGAGAGTGGGGTCTCTATATATAACTCCTAAATTCTTTACTAAGTTACTTTGGGTAATGGTACAGTTGTCAAAGTCTAGGGTGTTATCCTTAAACAGGTGCCTGTGTCTGGCAGGACCAACAACCAGCATCTCAGTTTTCTCTGAGTTTAGAAGCAAGAAGTTGCAAGACATCCACTGTTTAATTTCAGCAAGACATGCCTCTAGGGTACGACAATTGCGTGGGTTAGTAAGTTCTAAGGGTATGTATAGTTGAGTATCATCAGCATAACAATGGAAGCTGATGCCATATTTGCGTATGATATCACCAAGTGGCAACATATAGATACTAAACAACAGAGGGTCAAGCACCGATCCCTGCGGGACCCCACAAGTAACATTACAATACTCAGAGGTCACATTACCATGAATTACACAATGTGTCCTCTCTGAAACATAAGATCTAAACCAGGAAAGTGCCAAACCTCTAATGCCAATGCACGTGTCAAGGCGATCTAGCAGTAGGTTATGATCAACAGTATCAAAAACAGAGCTGAGGTCAAGTAATAGTACTACTGATGAGTTGTCGGTGTCCATTGCTAATAAAAGATTGTTAACCACTTTTGTGAGGGCTGTTTCAGTGGAGTGGAGCGCCCTAAATCTGGACTGAAACAGTTCAAATAGAGGACAATTTTTTCCAGAATTTTGGAGATGAAGGGGAGATTAGAGACTGGCCTATAGTTGCTAAGACTCTCAGGGTCGAGGTTTATAATACATAAAACAGGTGTTATACATATTAGCTATAAACGGCTGTAGGTTTCGCCAGAGCTTCTAGCTTTCTGATATTTGAACTGTCGCAAAAACTTGAGCGGAGGGAGGGTGTAACATATTTTGGAAATGCAAATTCACTGATTAAGCACCACCCACAGACTTTCAGTGAGTCAACCGCCAGCAGCAAGCCACAGCGACCAAAAGCAGCCAATCAAGCGACGTACGTCATTGGTTGGTCACATAGCTCTGCCCTCACGACATATGTTGCGACGTACGGGTGAAGGCAGAGCTCCGTGTGATATTTTCATTTTTTATTTTTAATAAATTTGCAAAGATTTCTAAAAAACTTTTCACTTTGTCATTATGGGGTATTGTGTGTATAATTTTGAGGAAAATAATTAATTTAATCCATTTTGGAATAAGGCTACATAACATGTGGAAAAAGTGAAGCGATATGAATACGGATGCACTGTATATGATTCTTATTGATGATGATAATAATACTAGTAATAAGAATAATGACGATAGTACTAATAGTAATGATAGTCATAGCAGGGTTTGTACCAGGTCCTTGAAGTGCTTGAATATCCTCAGAAGTCTTGGGTACTGGAATGCCTTGAAAATAGCCCCCCCCCTCTGTGCTGAAATGCTTGAGAAGTCCTTGAAAAAAACGTGATCGAAAACCTGTGAACCTGTTGTTTTTTGGTTTTGTTATTCCAATCGTAACGCAATACATTTTTTCAACACTCAAAATTTATATTTCTCCTGAAATTGATTTTTTGATGTTAAAATATGACAGATTAATTATATTTGAAACATTGAACATTGATTATATTTGTTTTGCGTGTTCTTGAAAATGAAAAAAATAGTGCTTAAAAACTACTCGAAATTCCTTGAATTTCATTTTGTAATGCCAGTATGAACCCTGTCGTAGTAATGACAATATTACTACTACTGATGATAATATATATCATTTTAACTGCAGAGTCCACAGTTGTCACCACATTCCCCAAATCCGCCACCCGTTCTGATGGAAGTCGTTTTATTAGTACCATTTTAATTTGGCTGAAGGGGGAGCTAAAGAACAAATTGATAACTGTCAAACTATTGGCATCCTAGAGCATAGTGGAAATTCTGAATGATTATCCAACATGCATGTGCTGGGGGAACTAAGGCAGACAACGACTTCATAATCAATGTTGTCCATTGGAAATGTGGAATATTAGTTATATCCCGAAGGTTATCTTTATTCATCTAGAATGTAATCCAAGTGTCGCCTGTCTCTGGTGTCTCTTGCCTACCACAGTTGAGAGCATGTCAGAGGAGGACTTGCAAGAGAAAGCGCTAGGCTTAGCCAAACTCACTCTCAGTGGAAAGACGGACCTTGAACGAGCCACCGTTCTGCACCAGCATATTGGAAGCAGAGCCATGGGGGACATGGTCATTGAAACCTTTGAGCCGAACCCAGGTAGGCATTCAGCCATTTGCTACCACGTTAAAGCTATATTTGAAATCGGCAGAATTTAACTGATAACCAGTAAATGTTGTTTCAAAGCAATGTTGCTACTATATATCGCACTGCCAAGTTTCTTGTGGTCACTACCCTAGATAAAGGAGGAGGTGAAGACGGTGGTGATGCAGAGCAGAACGGTGAATCTCAAGCTGCCGGGACTGAAACGGATGGGAAGGACGCTACTGAGGCGTTGCAGGCGGACATGACGCCGGACTCTCCGTCTAAGCAGCTTCCAGACCAGATATCCTTCTTCAGTGGCAACCCCTCAGTGGAGATAGTACATGGCATAATGCACCTGTACAAGACCAAGTGAGTGACTTCTATGATGTACTACCTACTACTACTGCCTACTACGTAGTTGTTGCTTGCCTTGCCATAAGAATTTCATTGTCCAGAATGACCTTGTGTTGTACTGTACATTTGACAAATAAAACACTTTGACTTTGTATGCCTGTGTGCTATTTATTCCTAGCCAGTGAACTTATTTTGTGCTGATTCTTCTAACGTGACAGTAAAATGACATCTCTGACCGAAGACGCCAGACGCAGTGCGATGCTGTGCATCCTGACAGTCCCAGCCACCATGACCAGCCATGATCTCATGAAGCTTGTGGCACCGTTTAACGACGTCATGGAGCACATGAAGATCATTCGGGACTCCACCCCTAACCAGTACATGGTACTGATCAAGTTCAGTACGCAGGTACGGTGTCATCATAGTATTGGCATGGATTAAAAAATATATATCTTTATTTTTGATTGTTGTTTATTCATTTTCAATTTGCCTCTGTGTGTTGTTTTCCCATTTTCCTGCTCTAAACAGGCAGATGCAGACAGCTTTTACACCGCATGTAATGGCCGCCAGTTCAACTCTATAGAGGACGCAGTTTGCCAACTGGTTTATGTGGAGCGGGCGGAGGTCATAAAGTCAGAACAGGTATATATGCCTATACACCATTGATCAAAACCAGGAATAATATTTATATTTATTGTATATATTTATAAAATCAAAAAGTTTCAGAATGACTACATTAATGGTATTTTCTGGCAAATTTTGTCAACCAGGGGTGCTCTCCAGGATTGTTTGTGTACAGCTTCAGTGTTAGTTTCTCCAGCATCCACAAATATGCTGAGAGTATTGGGTAACTCCTATGTGTGGCCCTGTTCACAATGACAAAAATGTGTTTCCTTATTGAAAAGGACAAAAGAAAAACAAACAAAAAAAATGTTCTTACCAAAAGTGAGGTAGTCTTACATAGGTACTGATAATAATGGTAAATTAAAAACATTTAATAATGTATATATATCTGTAAACTGTATATGTCCTTCTGCTTTATTTAAATTTTTTATTTTGTTTTGATGTTTTTTGGAATTTGTTGGAATGTGTAATGGTTGTAATTTAATTTTTTTATAAATGAAAATCCAATTAAAAAAAAAAAAACAATGTTGGTCAAAACCCTTTATTTTTACATGGCTAGACAAACATAAAAAAGCACCAATTCAGCTCAACCCATCAAGATTCCCTTATTGATTCTCCATAGATACAATATTAAGTCTTGATCGGCTAACTCGCCACATTATTACACCGATTCTTCTTTTGCCATTGATCTCATTCATTTTGTTTGTTTGTTTGTTTATTTTCTCTACCCCTCGTCTCCCTTCCCGTTTTCCCCCTTCGTCAGGGAGCCAGTCTGCCGGTGATGGAGCTGACCGAGCTGCCCAAGTGCACCGTGTGCCTGGAGAGGATGGACGAGTCTGTCAACGGCGTTCTCACCACACTCTGCAACCACAGCTTCCACAGCCAGTGTCTGCAGCGCTGGGAGGATGCCTCGTGAGTGGAGCGCAATAGCCCCTTCACCTCTACTGAAAGAGTGAAGGGAACGGAACGCATGTAGCGACCAGCGTGCTCTCCAATATATGGTTCACCATGTATGGCGTGGATGTAAAATCGTCGGGGAAAACGCGTCGTGGATTGATCTGCGCTCTCGGTTATCTCATCTGTGGTTATTTCTCCGCGTTTCTCTCCACGTCCTGTTTTGACATGCATTCTTCGTTGAGACAAAGGGCAGGCCGTCACGCACAATACACAATAGCGCTTCTCGTCGCTGCCAGTGGTGATGGCGCGTGGTTGCCACTGAATATCCACTACTGTTTTTTCAGGTGCCCTGTGTGTAGGTACTGCCAAACTCCAGAACCCGTGGAAGAGAATAAGTGCTTTGAATGCGGCGTGCAGGAGGTAAGTACCACTAGCCTCGTGTCTCTTACCTTTCTGCAAACATATCTTAAAGGTCACATATTATACTCCTTTTCAACAAGTTAAACTTCGTCTTAGTCTAGCCATTCTAGCATGCCTCTATACCCCTCCTGTTCTCGACGGGCTGTTTCTGTGTCTGTAGCTTTAAATGCAAATGAGCTGCTGCTCCCCACTCCAGAACTGGTTTTGGCTTTCTGGCTTTCCATATCTGTCAACCCTCCTGTTTTTCCCGGGATTCTCCCGTATTTTACCCGTCTCTCCCGCTGTCCTCCCGTTTAAATATTTTCCCGTAAATCTCCCGTATTTTTAACCTTTCCCAAAAAAAATGGCGGTAATGTTGACGTTATGTTGCGTGATCAGAGTGATCTCTACTCTGCTGCGCGATCAGAGCTATCTTTGCTCCACTGCGCGTTCCCGTTCCCAGTTTCTCCAAACAAAACCAATAAAAACTGTTTTTATTGTAGATGTATTTATTTTCCTCAGTTTCCTAATTGAATGAAACAAAAAACACCCTGTGCGTAACGGGTAGACTTTTTCAGTCACTCTCTTACAC